>JACCGJ010000645.1:0-102003 GCA_013407085.1 Atriophallophorus winterbourni | reverse complement strand
AGGATTTCTAAGGGGCCTTATGAGGTTTACGCTGCTCATACATAGTGCGAATGGATCTATAGCAATAGTATCGGGGATGTTTATCCAAAACACGTTTTATAATTACTCGCGATGCTTCATAAATTTCCAAACTAATATATGTATTAGAAAATGCTCGGATATGTATTATTAAAGCATAAGCCTGATCCAGGCAAAGTGAAGCACAATCAGAGACTGGACGTGGCCGAAGATACTGTCGGGTTGTCCAAACTCAGACAAATATGAGAAAGGAAGTAGAGAATAGATCGGATATTATTAGAAAACCCTAAAGAGATTACTTGGCTGATTTATTACGCTTATTACAAAACCATGATCCGTCTTTGCTCAACTCTGTTTTTTAGTAAGTTTCTTTGCGCCACAGCCTTTCACCAACAAGGAAACCATAAATAGCTGTTGAATACTGTCACAGAAGATAAAAACTCGATAGTACCTCGTGTTCTAAGTCCGATGCCGCTCATAACTTAGGTGTCGTATGCCCCGGTCGAAGTTTCCTTATAAACATAATATACACTAATGCATACGTATTAAATGGGTTGGACTCATGCAAAAAGTCTCTGAAAGCAATTCCGGAATCCTAGGTATATCCGTGACCTGGCTTAAAGGAACGGACACGATCTGCAACAGTCTTCTTTCGTCCCCTGCAGACCTCAGATTGAATAGGCCAGACGGTAGCCGCAAATGAAGAATTCTAATATAATTAGAGCATGGTTGGGATGGTTGGGACATGCATTAAGAATGCCTACTCACCGTTTACCGTACCGCGCCTTATTCGCAGAACCTGACAGAAGCTGGGAGAAAAGATCGGGTGGCCAGTCCATAACGTGGCGCGTTGGGATGAAGAAACTCACCGTAGCGCTAGGCTCAGTTGGGCGTATTCGTTTGCCTGGGTGGGGTCCAAAAGCTCCACCTAATAGTTGGCTGGAAACCTTACGCGATATGGCTACAAACCGAAGTCAGTGGCGCCAGTGTATTTTATTATGTGTGTCATAATTTTTTATTCGGTATTATTTTACATAAAAAAACAAAAAACAAAAACAAAACAAAAAACCCAAAAAATCGCATGCAGTGAAACTACAAAAATAAGCTGCTTTTTTGTGCATTTGCTTTTGCGTATTCCGCTTGCCTGCTTTCCCTTTTCCACGCGCTTGCTTATCTGCTTTTCCTGCTTCATATTGGTTGGCACTTTGTCTGGCTCCAGACTTGTGCTTCATGATGATGATGATGATGATGATGATGGTAATAATTACCAAGACTGCAGAGGAATGGTTACCGATGACATTCAATTGGTGTCTAGGATATACACCGACGGTAAGATTTTTTTGTATTGGGCGCCTCAGCTGAGCAACGAGTCAGAGCAGAAATAGTAAGCCACCTTTGTATAAAGTTGGCACGACTAACCTGTTCAGTAAAATGTGCACACGCGCAGGTAGATAGGCTAAACCCATGAGCTTAAGCAGTCAGAGACTGCACGTCGGCTAAGATAGTGTCAGGTTGCCCAAGCCTAGACATATACGACGAAGAAAAAAGAACAGGAAATGTAGGTGCATTTTGCATTTAGTAGAGCCTATTGCCGCTTTCAACCCCTTCAAAGCCTAATGCGTACTTTTGAATGACCTGTTTTGCTGCATTAATTTGCACCCGTAATTTCACATTGCACTCTCGTCTTTGGATCTATCAAACTAGAAACATCTATTCGAGCCTTGGTCTTCCTGAATGATATCTTAAATATATTTTTAAACGAAGTGAAGTCCAGAAAAAGGAATTTTTCGCCAAAACTGTTACTTAGACGATGTAAACGTTCAATAAAACGCTATTTTTACTTTTACAACTAAGGTTCAAGCCGTGTTGTGAACAGCACCATTTTTATGACAAAATGACCACAAACTTGTTTTATCAGTTCTCCCGGTATGTACTGCTTAGCTTGTTGAATATGCTCTCTCAGATTCTCCATTTCCGCTGCATTCGCTATTCGCCGCCAGTTCTCTGGTTTCGGGTCCAAACAGATCTATCCATGGATGGATCGAAAAAAACCATATTGGGTCACACAGAAAGCAAACCCTGATCTGGATCAAGATATTACCAAAGAAAACAAAGAATTTCTTCTAGCGGACAGGTTGAAATACCTCGAAAGCCCAATCACTGTACCTCAATGTGAACCGAGACCCTGGATTCCAAATGTCACTCAGCGGTGTGGTCTGATTGGAATTAAACTTGGAATTTATCCAATGTGGACCAAGACCGGTCGTAAATTAGATTGCACAATAATTCAGGTGATTTTCGTTCGCTTTTATTTTTAAAATGTCTAAATTTGGAGCCAATACTCGCTCATTCGCTAACACGGATGCGCATCTGTCCTGCGTATGCGACACCGTATTAAACGCATGTGCCACCGGTACTGAACTTCTTGTGGAAACAAGCAGGATTCTCATTGTCCTATCATATTATATGTCTAGAATTGGACAACCTGACGGTTTCTAAGCTCACTTGCAGTCTATGTCTGTGCGGCACTTGGACTGACTCCAGTATTTTCAGTTCATACATGCATACCCGCGCTAACATATTGGTTGGATGGCACTGACTTCATCATTATCATCAAAGACAGCATTACACCGGTAGCACATATCGAATGCTTAACTGCCATACAACCATGAAAAAGTAAAATCGTAAAAGATGGGGAATGGTGGGACTTAATTTGCTACGGCTTCTATAGAAGAGTAAGCACAAATAAACTGGGAAGAGGTGCCTACACCTCGAATGGAACATGCATTCAAACAAGTTTCGTGAACGAGTAGAGCGACATCAGCACGGTAGCTTCCTTGCGGCTTTCACTGTCATGGCACTGACTTACGTAATACGCAACCGTTCGTCATAGCGTTTTGATCTACCAGTTGTTGACGCACATTTTAACAATTGTAATTACCGTCGTACCATGTGACAAAAATGGAAACTGATTGAGTTTGCTTCCACGATTATTTTTGATTTTTTAATTCCTTATCGGGCCGCTGGGTCCATTGGGCTTTTGCAGATTTCCGGTTTACTTAACACGACGCTGTATCTAAAGCTTTTTTAACTGAACATTTCAATTGATGTTTAACCGCCTTAACTGTTATTAAATCCGTAGCTCTCTAAGTCTCTTCTATTGTTTTTCGTGCTTTTATGATGGTTAATTGTCCATTGCTCGGTATCAATCTACTGCATATAAACGCTGTGCTTCATTTTTGGATACCTCCTTGTAGCAAGATAATACACAAAACTGATCTACTTCGACCTATAGCCGTTGGCAGATGACAAATACCTACCATAATCAATCAGGTTTGAATATAAACTTACGAAGTCTTTCTCATTGTTTCTGTTTGTCCCCCTTTGATCAATGTTGGCCGGCCTAGATCTTTTAAAAATATCCGTATTTGGACACTTTTCCATCAAGTACACCCCACTTTTGGCTTCAGGCTTTCACATACCGTATGATGAGTTTTCACGTTTGTAGAAGCAGGAAACCCTAAAAGATATTGAATGACATCAGTTTGTTTGCTCTTAATAGCCAGATGACCTTTTCCTTATGAAACTCATTGCTGACACTCAATTACGGAAACAATCACAAAATTTTTCAGCCCAATTTTCATTTCTCCGCGTTTTTTCCAGATTCCGGACAATCATGTCATTCGATATGTTCCTCCGGAAAATATTGATGACTATCTAAGCCTGCGTACTCCAAGAGGCTTCTGGTTTAACGATCAACACGCTCCTTCTTGGGTAACACAACGGCGTTGGGGCCTGCAACTTGTCGGCGCAGTCAGTGCTGACCCGATTGAATTTACCGCATCCTGGTGCGGTTTATTCAAAGCAGCCGGAATCCCACCAAAGCGTAAAATCTCCAGATTTTTGGTCAGCCCGGATGCTGCACTCGATCCAGGTATTTTTACCACTCGCACATGAAGCCTGTGACCCGTGCTCCAATCAACGGCAGTTCGAGAACTGTTTTATTTATTTATTGTATGCTAGCTAGCATCCCCAGTGTTAACATGCCATGGGTTTTTGTTCCATTAATGTAGAGACAATCTTTACAAGCTATCCCAGTCCCGCATTTAGCCAAACAATGTCCAATATATGTTACCGTGGAGCTGCATGCTGAAACAGGCTGGAGTCTCACTATCATTTCCCGTTCTTTTTTCTTCCTCATATTTGTCTAGGCCTTGGAAACCTGACAGTAACTTAGTCCACGTGCAGTCTGTGGATGTGCGGCACTTTACCTGGTTCAGGCTTGTGCTTTCATACCATACCGTGGAAATGATATGTATTTATAAGATAAGTCAAATGTAAATCCTTGTATGAAACGAAAACAATAAGTGGTCGTTTTGCTCGACCCAGCACAAACTAGAACTTCCTTCTTTGTAAGTACTAAAATTGTGGTATTAATGCCATATTTTGCTTGCACTTAGAGAATGCCGCAGCACGATACTAGGATTTTAATGAAACCTCAGTGACTGTTAGTATCCAGACAATCTGCATTCACCGTGTTCAATTCGAGTGTGCTAACTTAAAATCAAAGTACATCAGTTATTCACGCCCGGAGTCGCCAATGATGCTTCATGGTAATGCTTCAAAACGGTTCGAACTTACTCAACTGTTTTGGTGAGGCATTTCCAGTTAATGGAGTCCCATCACAAATTCTGAGAGACACAAGACTTAATTACTTTGCTTTAGCCTTTTCTTCTGATCGTAGACAACGGTTTTTATGTTTTATTCTACTTATTAATGGAAAGTAGCAGTAGCATTGGTTCGTCAGACCCGGTGGTGTAAATTCTGAAGAACTTGGTAACAACAGCATTATAACGCTCGATTCAGAATAATTCTGATTTTCCAATTTCGAACTCTGCGGTTCGTTCTATTGGCACTTTCGAACATGCACGGGTGTGCAATCGTGCAGCATTTATGTGCTGTGCGGCTAACACCGTGCTAAATTGATTGTATGAAAGCACAAGCCTGATCCAGGCAAAGTGCCGCACAGTCAGAGACTGCACGTGGGCTAAGATACTGTCAGGTTGCCCAGGCCTAGACAGATATAGGGGAGGGGAAATAGAAATAAAGATGGTAGTGAGACTCTAGCGTGTTTCAGCATGCAGCTCACTACCGTTGGCCAATCAATTTAGCACGATGTTAGCCGTACAGCACAGAAATGCTGCACGATTGCACATCCGTGCAACAGTAGTGAGCTGCATGCTGAAACACGCTGGAGTCTCACTACCATTTCTATTTCTATCCCCCCTTCATATCTGTCTTGGCCTGGGCAACCTGACAGTATCTTAGCCCACGTGCAGTGTCTGACTGTGCGGTACTTTGCCTGGATCAGGCTTGTGCTTTCATACCATACCATACTTTCGAACGTCATTTCCCTAAGCGAATATTGCTTCCCACTTCACTTTTGTTGCATAGCTATCTAAACCTAATTTTATTTTCTCGAACTAATGAGGGCAACTGCTTCAAAATTGTTAGTAGCATGGCGAAATATCAGCATTTAGAAATTTTTATTTAGCTATTCACCTTTTTCAGGCACCCAGTTGTTTGTTCATCATTTCCGAATTGGTGACTACGTCGACGTAACAGCGAGAACGTAAGTTGTTTTATTTGTTTTCTCAAACATCGAAAATTGGTATGAAAAATATATTTTTGGACGGATAACTGTTCCGGTGTTCGTTTCCCTCGTTTTGTGATTCGCTCACCAACATGTCCATCTGTGCGTGGGGATCAAGCTTATTGCATATTTTTTCTGATTTTCCGCTTGGGGTTCGATCAGCTGTTTTTTCGACTCAGCTCACTTTTGAATTGACGGTCCAATCTCTTACATGAGGGTTTCAACAAAGTTAGTGACAGCCAGCATTTCAATGGTTGCTCAGTCTTAATGTCTTGAAACGTTATCTTTACCACGTTCCAACTTTCGCTTTATCTTCAATACAAGTATTTTGAAGTGATGATTTTCAATTCCGTAGGTACAGTATGTTATGAAAGCACAAGCCTGATCCAGGCAAAGTCCCGGACAGTCAGAGACTGCACATGGGCTTACATACTGCCAGGTTGCCCAGGCCTAGACAGATATGAGAAAGAAAAAAGAACAGGAAATAGTAGTGAGAGTCCAGCCTGTTTCAGCATGCAGCTCACTACCTCTTCCCAATCAATTTAGCACGGTGTTAGCCGCACAGCAGAAGTACTGCACGATTGCACATCCGTGCCCTTTTAAATTCATCCGTGGGTACTTTCTACTTGTCTTCTTTTGATATCAATGCTTGCGCACGTGAACTTTTAAAAAATGCTCTCCCTTGCGTCTGCATATTTTCGTACATGTGGTATTATGACGATTGATCGTTTGGGGCCCCGTTTCCTTGGTTGTTCTGTTGATTTCGCTAAAAATTTATTTTATGTCGGCAAAACGGCTTTGGCTCATGTTAACCTATTACTGTTGAAATCTAATAATGCTGAATGCGAAAGAGAGAGAGATGAGCACGGATGTGCAATCGTATATATATATATATATATATATATAATCATCTATAATCTATATATATATATATATATATATATTTAATTCATCTAAATGAAAAAGTGCCACCGTTGGGTGTGGGCGTGATACTACCCGGTTGCCCAGGCTGAAGTAGAGGAGTTGATCTTGAGGACTCCCACCTCAAGCCTTTGGCCCGAAAGCCTAACCCGCAAGGCAGCGGAGCGAGATTAAGGATCGCACCTATCGGGGCCGGATACTGTAGATACAGTTCACAAGCCATTCGCGAGGTAGAGACCAAGCAGAGACTCCCGACATCATCCCAAACCAGTCGAGCCGGTGATCCTTGCGGATTCATACGCATCTCCTGGTATACAATGTCCACGAGGGACAAGGAGACTGTGTTTGTCTGGCTTCTCACTATTGACCAACCTGGTATGAGTAACTCTGAAGGTGCCACGAAGACATCACCCAGTATAGCTCAACGGATCATCGAGGCACGCAAGCCGCTGCACCACGTCAAGGTCCAGTCTCGGCGCAACGGCAATGGCTGAATGCGAAATGACAGATGGCACTATAAAGAAGTTAAATAATGAATATCAATCTCTGATCAGAGATTCAACCCTAGCTGGGCACATCTCATAGCCTTGATCTTGGCAATGTAGACATGATAAGGAGGGTAAAACTATACGTGAAACGACTTCACGCCGAGGCGATTGCGATACAAATGCTGCTAGGAATGCGGTCAATAAGGTAGATGGAGTTGATATCTCCACAATCTGACGTCAGGTTATGCAGCGGATAAACAATAATGTACGCACAAATTGCATAATCAAGCTAATAGGTCAGCGGATGTCAATCACACCTGTATATAATCAAAACAATTTAAGGGTTACAGGGCATGCAGTGGGTGTATCAAACGATCTTAATCTCGCCTGTCTATCTTAACATGCTCAACGCCCACCATAAACTGTGTAGTTCTTAACCAGCTCATGATTGGTCAGGTGAATGCAATTTAAACCTGATCGCTGTTCATACTGGCACACTTGGTCTGACAAAGCTTGTCAGAAGCGATACGTTACCAATAAACTGCTCCAGCTGATTCATAACAAATTTTCTTTTCCATAACCGACGCCAACCGTAAATATATCTGAGCTGGCAAACATATATATGCGCACTCACTGCCTATGCCAGCATGCCAACAAAGAATAGAGCATCTCTGCATCGTCGTGAAAATATTTTCCTATAAATTCAGAGTAACTGAGTGACCCGTTAAAAGTAAGTGTGGTTCAATAATCAGAAAGAACGATAGTGAAAATACAAGCATAGGGACACTTTGATGAGCTAGTGAACATTCAGTATATGTCCCGAAACCGTGTTCAATGGCGGTCTTGCACTAAGCATCTTCTTGGAGTGTTTGCTTAACCTTCATTGTTGTCAAGCGGAGTGACAATAAAAGCTTATTATGATGCATGACAGTGAAGGCCGCAAGGAAGCTGCCGTGCTGATGTCGCTCTACTCGTTCACGAAACTTGTTTGAATGTATGTTCCATTCGAGGTGTAGGCACCTCTTCCCAGTTTGTTTGTGCTTACTCTTCTATAGAATCCGTAGCAATTTAAGTCCCACCCTTCCCCATCTTTTAGGATTTTACTTTTTCATAGCTGTGTGGCAGTTATGCATTTGGTACGTTCTACCGGTGTAATGCTGTCTATGATGATGATGACGAACATTCCATTCCGTCCAATCCTACTTATCTCGAACCTACCGAAGTAGAGATACCGGTAAACTGCAATCAACCTACAAGAGACGAGATCTGCACGCCAAATGGTAACATCTCGAGGTCTTGATGGCATATATCGAAACCCGTGTGAACACACTTCATCCAGTCTTTGGAAATGTTGAGGTATGAAAGAGAGATGCTCAATTATTACCCCCAAGAAACGTGACCTTAACTGCTGCTCGAACTACTGCGTTAAACTAAACACGCAAACAGACGTCTTTGATCCGCCATCTAGTTAACCTCCGGTCAGTTCTCGCAAGGAAGGATAATAAACCGAGTAAATCACTGCACTGCGCTCCATCATAGAACAATTCGCCGAACGGAACTCACTTTTGCTTGTCAACTTCATTGACTTTGAAAAGCCTTCCGGTATATTGCAAAATATTGCATACCGACGTGCCGTTGTTGTGAACTTGACCAATGAAATCATGTCCTGTCGGATTATTCATGGACTGCCTACTGCCACCATTCGTTTTCATACTTATCATCAATTTGCTATAGAAAACCACCAAACAAAAGAGAGGCTTCAATTGGATGACTGAACGTTTGGTACAAGATCTCGACTTGGCAGACGACGTTCTCCCTTGTCACGCACTCACGAACAGATGAGAGAAAAGACCATGATTCTAACATAGACCACTTGATTCAAGGTTTTTAATGGTCTAAAAAGCAACAAGCTTAAAACAACCATAGAATGGTAAAAATTGAAATGTACGTGTATAAACGAGATACGGAATTAGATTAAGCAGTATACAAGTGTTCGGGAAACGAATCATTCAATGAAAATTAGTATAATTTCGTTTTAAAGTCATGCAAGCTAGTGGAGTGAGCAACGGTAGAAGGTAAAATGTTCCAAGTGAAACAGACACGGATAGAGTAAAAATACCTTCTACAGTTCAAGCTTCTGTAGTAATAGGATATGGTCAACACGATCGAATGCTTTTGAGATATCTAATTAGCAGGCGTGTATTGCTTGTCCTTTATGTACCGATTTTGTCCAATCATCTAGCGTTAGCAGTAAATTAGACAAACGGGAAAAATCGTGTGGAGTATAGCGGACGACCGTAGAGCCATCATTTAGAATTTAAACAAATTGAGTGCGTTGATAGCATTTGGTATTGTGAAGATGTTTGATAGTATTTTACCGCATTCATGTTTGACTATGTTCTATAAAAAAGATCGTTTACTCGTAAAATGAAGGTTTCTCCTGAATCAGTTACAACAGTTTTTGCCTGGCTCAAATTGAGAATCTTCGCTAGTTCTCAATTTCAATCCTTTATTATTAGTATTACGAGTATGCATAATTAATAAAGTTGCACGGATGTGCAATCGTGCAGTACTTTGTGCTGTGCGGCTAACCGTGCTAAATTGATTGGCCAGAGGTAGTGAGGTACTGAAACAAGCTGGAGTCTCACTACCATTTCCTGTTCTTTTTTCTTTCTCATATCTATCTAGGCCAGGGGCAACCTGATAGTATCTTAGCCCACGTGCAGTCTCTGACTGTGCGGCACTTCGCCTGGATCAGACTTGTGCTTTCAGATGAATTAATAGGGTACCTTATGATGAATAATCGTGTGGCATTTCTCTTGATGCTTTACTAGCAGTGGTAGTTTGCGAACCTTCCGTCTTATTTCTGTCAGTTTGAAGCAGGGTTGTAAGCTGAATATAACTCTGCTTGAATTTGAGCTCTATTCACAAAGTTTCATGGGTTGTCTTGATACGATGCAGGACAAAATATTTCGTTCGCCATACCAAAGTGAACATGTTTCTATGTGAGAAAAGTTTTGAAATCTGAAAGATTAATTGCACCCTGGTGTGAAGCTTCAGTGATCCGCGTTCTTAATAGTGTATCCCCTGGCACACAATCGGAGGAAAGGCTTACTTCCTTTCCCTCGGTGTATATGATTTACGTGGACTAGTTGGGTTCATGGCTGAATCATTTCCACCAATGCCTATGAAAACCGAAATGAGCTTTCGTGCAGATTAACTGTTTGATTTTGCCATTTTTCTATCACCTGCCCTGTGCCAAATTTTCATTGTGTTTTTTAATGATAACGCAGCGCACCATGCTTTTTCATACCTTACATGTTTTTTGTGCCGCGCTAGTTTGTATAAGTCTTGCATTCTATTTCTTGTAAAGGTTCACGAAAACAAGGGGCTCTACTATGTTTCATTTTTTATAGATTATTGATTTCAGTCACTATTGTGTTCTATAGTAATTCAGTAGTCATCCGTCACACTACGGCTTGTGTTTCGCTAAAAGATTTTGTAGTTGTAAACAACAGATATTTCTAATTTTGGTGCTTCCATCCCTCTTAAGCATTTAATCCATTGTTATTTTTACGATGAAACAGCACATCTATTTCTTTTTAATCACACTCTGCCCAACGCAGCATCAATCGTGGATTCCAGGGTGTTATTGAACGTTGGGGGATGAAAGGAGGCCCAGCCGCCCATGGATCTACCAAATTTCACCGTAAAATGGGTAGCGCCAGCAGCGGTCAGAAGGTGAGTTATACTATTCATGTCTACTTATTATTGAGTAAATCTTTGAAGTATTACACACAATATAAACTTCAATCAATTGTGTATATAAACACTGTGCCTAAACAATTAAAGTGTGCAATATTCCGGTATTTTACACTGTAATAACCCTCGGTGTTCCTGGGGCTTGTGCTCATAACAAAATGTGACTTAAACGGAGAATGGATGACGGAGAAGCGGGCGTTTATTAAATCGCTTTCACAGGAGGCGCTGTGGGAGAGATTGCTCATACGGAATAGGGTTGTTTAGGTCATCTGTAACCGACATACCCTTGCGATTTACCTCCATGGTCGACATTGATCGAAGGAGGCTAACAGAACAACGACGATCAATAGGTTGCAATCATGCGTATGGGAATCGCGTGTCTGTCCGGCGTTCTTTGTACGAAACCTTTATTTTTTCATGTTTAAATTTCCTTTTCCGGGTATGCTGTACCGTAAATTCCTATGTACAGCAAAGTAGCCTAGTCTTTGCAAAATGTTTTCTCCTAAAATCCCTTGTTACTACTACACACGCTGGTGCCGAAAATATAAGAATCCTACGCTAATTTGGATGTAATCCGTTTTATCTTGCACAGTGCCCGTCGAAAAGAAGACTATATGATACATTATTGGTGAAAAAATTGACAGAGTCCAACTTTTCGTCTAGTTGGGTTATTATTATGTTGTTGCTTGTCAAACTTGTTATTGTTTTGAGCACACTTGCAGAAACCACACATTCTTGTTCATAACACCATGGATGCCATTCGATTTTGGCGCAAACTTTCGAAGCTTTGCTTCTTTTTGCTAGCCTTTGTTTCTCGACTAACTATATTGTTTTCTACGTTGAATTCAGTGTGCTTTTGCCGTGTTTAACGGTTTCCAAATTTATTTTTCCAACTATTTACTAACAACTGTGTTTTCTGAGCGCACGTCTCTTACGGTCCCTCAATTTAGCAGGCGCTTGTTCTAGTATCATATGCACTAGAAGGTCCCACTAAATCTTTCACTCTATAGCTTAACTAATTGAATAAGTGGTTTCTTTTATTTCGTGATATATCACAGAATGGTAACATATGTGTGTATGTATGAAATCACGAACCATATGATTGCTACGATTCAGACGAGTATATCATGACGAGCCTGAAAGTGCAGAATCTCTCTTCAATTTACCCTGGCGTCAATTATGTGCATGATGATTCTTCCAAATTAACTTCAGAAAATAACAGCGGTGGATTTTCCTGTCGGTATTTCACCTCTACGATGCGTGCATGAAAGAAATCAATAAATGTATTTGATCCATATCAAACATTATAGGTTAGTTTAATGTAACGTGATATTACTTGTTCTCGTTCAGTAGGTGTTGGTGTTGGCCAAAGTAGTTAACTATCATGGAATATTTCTTTCTGAACGCAAAAATTCGGTCTGACAATTTAAACGTCTATTTCCTCCACTATCCTCTGTGACACATTGTTGGGGATCGATTCAAACGCATCCTAAGTTTTTATTCGACAGTCCATGCGTTGTGTCGAATGTCTGAACACTACCCAAGTTGGCTGGGAAACATTTGTTCCACAAATTCAACAGTTCGATTATAGCTTACCTGGTTGGTATGGCCCACTCAGTAAAACCTTAGTATGCTTTCTCAGTTGTTTGCATGGTTTCCCGCAATGTTTCACTTAAACTCGGCTGGAGTATTTCGAGAATAGTATATGTTGTTTTTTCTTCTGTCGATGTCGACTATAGATGTACATCACAAGCTCATGACGGTTTGATGTTCTGCAACGTTTCAGCTGACAAAACAGTCCGATTAGGAAGAAACAATCTCTACCGCAGCGCTCACTGCGATAAACAATACTCGATCGATCGGTGCCAGTCGCACGCTGACCGCGTGATCTACGATCAGCATCCGATTGCATTATCTGCTCTTCCCAAGCTTGATGACGTTTTACAAAGTACCTCAGAACCTATGCGTTCAGAAACGATTTGTTCGTGATGTTTCAATACCCTGTCCAAAATCAACACATACTGATTTATAGAGATAGATCCAGGTTAAATCGCGTTCCGGTTCTAACTCCTTTACGTTGTCGACCCCATCTCGAGGACACACAAGCCAACTTTAATCACGTCGTTTTCCATCTAGCCATCTATTGCGTTACGCATCTCACCCCTGGTTTAACGCATCGAAATTAAACCAGCACCGATTTCCACGTTTATTACGCAATTGGAATAAAACACACCCGACACTTATAGGCTGATCTCGTGCATCCGGAGGTCATTCTTAATGTCTGTCCCAGTTGTCACTTCCATCTGATTTGTCAAACGATTTCTTTCGAGCCCTCATCGCGATGGGCCTATTGACCAACCTCGATGAATGGCATGACTTTCAATGACTGGTGTTGTTTTCGAGTGAGTTGTCACTTTAACCATTCTCATGAAATTCCTCGGCAAACCAACTTAGTGCGGGTTGGGTTTTTCGGCGCTTCCCTCTCTGGCATTGTACCGAAGGGCGGTATTCCGCATATCAACCGAGAGCTCTTGATTGACACTCTTCGATAATGCACTTTACGCCCTCTATAATATCACGTGATATTGATTCCCTGTTTAATGTTCGATGCGGACTATTTAGTCATTCAAAATGCTGTAGAACATGAAAATTCACGCGATTGTGATGTACGTCCGTGGTCGACAACAACATAGCTTACTTAAAATACGGAAAGGCATATCCTGCTATATAATTATGCTCATAAAATGGAAATTTTTACTCAAACGTACAATTTGACCGGCTAAGAAAAGAAGGCAGAGATTCGGGTAGCCAGTAATGCGACAATCGTCCACAACACTTGCCACTTCTCATTCCATTGACCGGGCAATCACAAGGACCGAATTTAATGTAATCATGTTTTTTGCCGAACATTTTTTTATGACGGAGGGCATTCAATTCAGTGTATGAACCCCAACCAGTGGATAATATGCCACTAAGCGCAGCAGAGATCAAAAATTGTATCGTCATTAATTTGATGCACATGAACCCGATTGAGTTTTCCAGCTTCTGTTGTAGTCATACAATCAAACATTACTATGCGTACCGTTCTGTCTCTAAAAATAGAATTTATTTCCGTAGTTGAGAAGATTCTTCAATCATTCTATGTTCGCATAGGTGTAGAAAATTCGTTTTTGTTTGTGTAGATCATATGTGTCGAATTCTCAATCATCGCCTAATTCACCCCTCTGAAAACCTCCAGTCAATCTTTGTATCTAGGTAATCTGAGTCCGGGACTGCTGAAGTCATAATAGAGGTTTGACATGTCTCGCTTTCGTTCTGTTCGCGTCAGGATATACAATAGCCAGGCCGTTAATTTTCCTACGGTTAATGTTGTCCGACAAGGTTATCTGGTTTCTCCGTTTTTTGTTGGCCTACTTCGGTCGACTATGGATGTACATCACAATCGCATGAATTTTCATGTATAAACAGCTTTTTGAATGACTAAACAGGAGGAACAATCTCTCCCGCAGCGCTTGCAAAGATAGGCAGAACTCGGTTGTAGGGCGTCAGTTGCACGCCGGCGGCGTGATCTGCGTTCAGCAGCCCAGAGCTGTATCTGCTCATCCCCAGCTTGCAGACAACGCTTTACACAATACTTCCAATGTTAGCGATCATGTGCAAGTTGTTCCAACTCGCGGGGTCAATGTCAAGAGCTTTCATATCTCTTTTGCAAACGTCTTTGTACCACAAGTGCGGTCCGCTATAATGTTTGTGTGACAGTGGTTCCACGGTTGTCACAGCCGGGGGCGGCAGTGGGGATGAGCTCCCACTGTCTATAAAATGCTCCCATATGGCGTGCGTCTCAAACAGCCTCTGACAACCAAAGCCCAGCTCCTGGCCTGCACGTGGCGGAACTGCTTCTACTGAAAGGAGCAGGGGCGAAGGCGGATGACTGGCGCCTCAAAACCAGTTTGCTCCGGGTAGATGGAGCTCGTCAGCCTGGGAGGGCAGTCCATCTAAGGGAAGGAAAACCCTTATTCCAAACCTCCGCTGCCTTGCGGCATACCCGATTGCAGGAAAGGCTTCGGGAGTGAACCCTGAGGAAAAATCCTTGCTGCCTTGCAGGTTGCACCTGATCGTGCAAAGGCTAGAGAGGCGTACTCGAACAATCGCCGAGGCACTTCAAGAGAGGCGCAAGAACCCTCAAAATGGTCACCGGCTCTCGTGAAGGAAAAAAACCGCTGCCTTGCGGGTAGACTTTTGAGTCAAAGGCTCCGGGTGGGGTCCCTAAGCTAACCCCCTACTTCGGCCTTGGCAACCGGGTAGTATTTCGCCTTCAACAAGAACCATGGAACCTACATTTTTCTTTCATCATGTACCCTCTTCATGGTATACTTGTTGGCACATCGTCTGTAAAGACTTGTACAATAATAATAATAATAATAATAATAATAATAATAATAATAATAATAATTGTGTGACATTAGAGCACTTGCTATCGATGTAATGCTGCTCATGATGATAATGCGTTAAAATGCAATGCCGATGTGTTACTGTCCTCTGTGCTTTGGTGCAATCAACGAGAAAACGATACAGACGTTTGATCGACTTACTCTACATTCTGTGCGAAAATAACCGCGTCTCCCATTACACACCTGTTGTATATTTCCACGCACCAAAAGTGTCTGGTGGTCTAGGAATTTCGAATTTCGCTTCGTCTATTAAGTATTTGCGTTGGATTACGCTTGACACAATGAGCAGCAAGACATAGTCTATTTTGCGCTGAGCTGCTACCTGTGTTAAGATCTCTATAGCAATGCTAACAGTCGAACAACTGGATCCGCAATAATCCTCGTGTAATGTAACGCTTCTATATGTGAAATTTGACTTTGTGAGTACGAAAACACTCAGGGTAAGACGAAATCCGTTACCGTAGGGTGTTGATGGCCATATCCAGAAATTTTAAAACATCAACCACACTCGTGTGCATTAACCCATGATTCGAGTAGCTGACGACATAATGAAGTTTGAAAACTATTCTACGAGTTCCTTGATCGTCATGGAGTCGAAGTTTTGTGCGAAGCTGCTTGTGTGCCGCTCAAATCAAGCTTTGTGAAACTGCACTAAATCGCTTTGAAGGACGTGATGGCCTTCGTAATAGACGTGCAAGTTTATGATCCTGGGCCTAACCAGACCACTTGGGAACGGAATCAAAGCAAGTCAACAAGTATATCCTCAAGTTGTTACAAAAGATGGGTTGCAAAGTTCGTCGTATGGAGCATCATCTAATTGTGCCTGTGTTCGACGGAAGGCCTTAAGCGAAGAGTTCAAAAGATCTGCAGCATTGTGGCTTTACCGAACGGGTCATTGAAGAAGTTTGTGTGAGCGTCCTGTCTAGCTTATTAAAGATCTATTCTCGCTGCATAAAAAGGAGCACATTTAATGTACTTTTTTGAATGCCGTACGTTGCACTTTTCGTGGAGTGACTTTTGTGCGCTCATCTTCCGAGTGAAGGATTTCATGAAATAAATATTAATAGTAGTTTGTAAATGACATCCGTACGAGGAAAGACAGCGAAATCCACACTCCTCTGTAAAAGATCAATCAATACTGATTGCAAGTGAAACTTTGCTCCCTCGATTACCCATCTTGCTTGCACCGCCAGATGTTTTATTCAAAACACCCAACTATCAGACAACCAAGTGTATTCTTCCAATTTATTCAAAGCTACAAACGCCATGAAGTTTTAAACAATGAGCATCGTTACTTGCAGTTTATTGACTGCTGTCCATGTGTAGATGGTGCGTTATACTGCAACCACCCATCCACCGATGCTTTTGTTCCGAACGAAACAATAATGAAGGTATGTGTTGCTCACATCTGCCGAAATTACACTCCACTACCGGTTTCTGGCTGTTTGCCGTCATCAGGCGGAGACAGTAAGATTAGGTTCAGTGAGACTTGAAGCAGTGGATAAATGGTAAAGAAGGTTATACTTGAATGTCCCTGTTGCATAGGGTTCATACAACGAAACCACGATGTTCAAACACAGAATCACATAGTGATTCAAGGGCGCTTATGGATGACCAAAGTGATATGTTGCTCACCCCGAAATTACTTTGGTCATCCATAAGTGCCTTGAGTGCTTGACCACGAATCACTATGTGATTCTGTGTTTGAACATCGTGGTTTGTTGCACGAACCCAAGCAACAATAATGAAGGTGTTATGCAAACCTACTGTCGCGCTCCAACCGAACCTCCTATAATTTTTTTCGATTCATACACGAATATCTAAACCATTGTTATTAGAGTTGCAGTGTTTTGCCTTCTTGGTACAAGCTTTGTATTTTCCACGTTCACAGAGCTTTCATTGGATGCAGTGCCGTAGAAAGTACGGTGTTTCGACATGGCAAAAGTGCATCAACTATGTAGTTTGAAATGTGTTGTTTTACTAGGAATTATTCTCCGGCTCATCACTGATGTGCAATCGTACAGTACTTTTGTCTCGTGCAACCAGCATCGTGCTAAATTGATTTGCCACCAGTACTGACCTTCTGTTGTAATCGCGCTTTGCTTCATATCTGTCTAGGCATGGGTAACCTGACTGCATGCTAGCCAATGTGTAGTAGATGACTGTGCGGCACTTTGCCTTGATCAAGCTTGTGATTTCATGCATACATAAATATATACATACACATAGGCTCCTGCGTGGTACCGCATGCCACTCATTCCCCGTCGCAACCAATGTAGCACGTTATTACCTGTGCAGAAAAAATTACGGCAAAATTTCATATCCACTTCACTTTAAGGGTGGCTAGGCCCTGAGTTTGTTTCACCAGCTCAAGGCATTCGCAACTAAACTGACTGTCATTGCAGCTGTCCGTCTCCTTGTTTTGTGCTAGCGCGATCGGTCATCGCTGGGTTGCTCGTACTTCGGAGTCCTGTTCAATTGAATCTGGGATAATCTGTCCTCCGTGATCAACTTTAAAGCGATTTTAAAACCATTATATGCGCTTACCGTTTTATCGGTTCTGGAAAGTTCCATCTTCAACTTACTCCGATAATGCACCCGTCGGAACGCGCTGCAGTTTAGTATCATCCATTTATAAGCCTGGGTTATCGGGTCCTATCTTAGCGCACATGCTGTATCTAAGTTATCATCATTTTGTATGAATTGATGGCTCGAAATTCATGAACACATTCATGCCTCTTTCTTTCCACCCATTTTCACTTATGATTGTTTAAAAATTGTGGTGACCGGTCACTTAATCGCCAGACATTTAATCACCAAGTCACTTAATCCCCAGGGAAGTTATTTAAGATAAGAAGATAGTTAAATGTGTGCATTGACTCTTAAAAATGGTGCAAGTAGCAAAGGTCGAAAGACATTAATTTACATGGGAAACGAGTTTTGGTTCGAGAAACAATCAAATAATGGCAATAGTAATTGGTGATGTAGTAAGTTTGTCACACTCAAGTGTAGAGCGAGATTACTTGCATCTAACGATGATATCGTACGTAATTTATCACTTCACAATCACGCGTGCGATAAAGTAAAGGTTTTGGAGAAGAATGTGGTGGCTAAAATGAAGGAAAAATGTTAGAAATGAACGCAACCCCCTCTGTCTCACGGATTTCGGTCACATTCGGTCTGTCATTAGGCACTCTAATGTCATTATCTCAAAAATTGCTATCTCGCGGACACTCAACCGGCATCAAAACAGTATAAGGAAAAACCCAGCATGCACTCTCCCGTCCCTCCCAAGGTCTAGACAGATATGAGAAAGAACGTCGAAATGGTAGTGAGACTCTAGCCGGTTTCAGCTTTCAGCTCACTACCTCTGGTTAATCAATTTAGCACGGTATAAGAATTACTGTATTATCAATGTATTGCTATCTAAGACAAGTCCGTGTTACTACTTTTTACGAATCGATTATTGTCCTGCTGTTTTTTCATCACGGTGAATGCCTTTCTATCGTTCTTTACATTTCACCGTTATTCGTCTTTATATCGATTATTTCATCCTTGATTATGTAACCTCATTTCAATTTTTAGCGAAAAATCATTCGCGGAAAAAGAATGCCAGGAGTAATGGGCAATCGCTATCGACATATTCGAGGTTTACAGGTGATTATTTCGTGTATTATAATAATAATATCTTCAGAGTGCATTTTTATGATCATTCCTAATTTGTTTCCTTCTTGTGGCACCCCGTTCCTATATGATGCGTGCAAGCACCACTTGTTTCACCAGATGGTACGTATTCTGGGGTAGTATGCGAATGAAAGTGTTTAACTTAAATCAGTTTGCTTATTGTTTCTAAATCGTACCTAAGGCGTTCGCCACTGTGTTCACTTACTGTTGCTACTCTTTGCAGTTTTACTGATAAAGAAAAGTATATCTCTCTGTAGACGCTCACACTAGTTCTCAACCTGTAATCTATTCACGCATGTCAAATCAACTCGGCTAACATAGAATAAACGTTAATTAACAACAAAGACAATACGAGCGGGTTTAATTGCTGTTCCAAGCGCGAATTGCCATGCCACTGGGCTTACATTGATTTGTTCCATTTTTGATGATTCAATTCAACTAAACAGTCACAATGCAAATCTAAGTAGGTACGAGTTTTTACTCTTGCCCCAGCAATCGAACGTCCTTTTCTGACCGTGTTCGTTCTGGATGCTATAAAGGGGCAGACTAGCGGGTTATATTGTTGTTCCAAGCACATTGCTATGCTGCTGGTCTTACACTGATCATGTTTACATTCACGCGCTTCATGGATCTCTCCCATTTTTGATGATTCAATTTGACTAAACAGTCCTAATGTAAACCGTCGTAAATACCTTTGGTCTAACAATCTAAACGTCCCTTTCTGAATGTGTTCGTTCCGGATGCTATAGGTGGTGGCGACGTAAATCTTAATTTTTCGCTATTGATGTTCAGTCACATTTTATTACTGCATGAATAACATTGCTAGATTGTTTACTACCGATAACTTATTGTCTTTGTGGCTGCATGCTACGTTCTCTTTGCCATTATTTCTTCCACAATTTGACCATCAGACCTAATCAACCTGACAGCTAACGTGTGGTTCAGCATGCTGCTTGTCAGTCTCCATGTTTGTGATTTTATACATTCTGACATACAGTAATCTCTTTTGTTGGGTTGAATGTATATGTAGCAGAATATGTGGTAGATTTGGGTCTTGATTCGTCATCCAGTAAGTTGTTTTGTTTGCCAGATATACCCTTTAAACGAAATTTGGAATCTGCAAACAAATCACTGCTAATACTGTCCACGTCAGTATCTCCATTACCTCGTGTTGAATGTCAGTTATTGATGCGATGCGCTGTGTCGTACCACCCACCTGGTCTGTTTTGCTAATTCGATGTGATTAATCGCCACCGATAAAGCGGCGCTGTTAACGCACACGTTCGTTCTATTTTTAACGTTTTCATCAGAAAACAATTTTGGATTCTCGGAACATATCAGTAGGCACCTTATCTCGGGGTTGGCTTGCTTTGGTTATTTTTAATTGTGTGGAATGTGTGTCCACATTAAACTATGTTCTGTCTAGGAATGCGTGTCCACCTGACTCACTCTTTTTGAAACATTTTGTCAACATGATTGCTTTAAGGCTTTCATTTATTGCTTTCCGCCACCTTTTACTGATAAACTTACTGAGGTCCATCGGTTTTCTTTGTGTGCATTTCCTCTGCGGTCTCAGCATTGGGCTTAACCTAGTTTCTCGCTATAAATTCTCTGGTATTTTACCTCATCTTTTTGCATTAATCACCTGCTATATTTTCGGCACTTCGTTCAAAAGACTGTGTTCATCGAGAGTCGGACCAATAGCTATATTACACATTCTACATTGTGTAAGATAATTACGATCAAATGCTCAGTGTTTAACTAACACATTAGCTGAACTATGCGAGCTTTGCGACAGTCTTTCATCCGATTTGGTTGCAGTTATAGTGACTTGGTTCCAGCCATACATCACTGACGCTGAGCTCTCAATTCCGAAAATGTCACTACTCCGTCACGATCGCCTAAGATCCGGCGGTGGAGTTGCAGTCTACTTTCGTGAACGTTTAGTGCAGTGTAACGTAATCCATCATCCTGACCTCAGCCTTCCCGATAAGATGTGGTGTTCAGTAAACCTAGTCAATGAAGATGAATGTACGGTCGGAATCATTTACCGCTCACCATCACCCGAAAGCTCATTTATTGATAAACTAATCGATTCCTTGAAATACATCACAAGCTGCCGTTTTACTCAATTGCTATTCATAGGCGATTTTAATGTAATGTAATGTGGTGCTCACATCCCCATCCCCTGCACACCACTACCGCTTTCTGGTTGTTTGCCATCATCAGGTGGAGACAGTAAGATCAGGTTCAATGAGCCTTGAGTTGAGATGCCGTTTTCATGTATGTTCCAAAGAAACAACTAAAAGGCCTTTTGATCGAATTAAAAGCTTTTATGCTGGCCACTTGTTGTTGTTGGCCTCCTTCGGTCGATGTCAACCATGGATGTACATCACAATCGCGTGAATGTTCATGTTCTGCAGCTTTTGGAATGACTAAACAGTCCGACTGGCCACTATCTTCTCTAAAGTCAAACGTACATCAGTAATAACTACCCAGAAATCCTTCTTCAGAATGTCGCCGACAACTTCTTTGTCAAAGCTTCAATTGCGCAGCCGCAGGAATGTGCTGCTTTAGTCTACTCGGACTTTCACTCTGGATTCTGTGAAGTAAGGTTAACCGTGAGCATGATCTTCGGCTTGAGAGCGCTTCGAGAAAAGTGTCAGGTACAACTTACTCGTTAATCTTTCAACAAAAACTTTGTAGTACTTTAGCAGTGACAGGCTTCTCAGATAATTCAAAGGCTGAACTCATTTTGTATTTTCATCTTATATGAAGTGTTCGATCAAGTTTAAAGTCTGAATTCCAGTCGCTTATACAATTCGCCGGGGTGTCAAACAATAGTATGTTCTTTTCCCTACTCTGCTCGGCATCTTCCTTGATCCGTTGCTAATGTACGCTTTCAGAGTGAGAACATAAGTTATTCATCTGCGCAATGTAAATCGTTTGTGTGCATGAACCAAGTATGGGATATGTTAATCCGTGACCTGTTCTTTGCTGACGATGTGTTCATTGTTTACTCCCATGAGCAGCTTCAGATACTAATTAACGGCTTTTCGTTAGCATCGCAAGATTTTGAACTGAAAATCAGAATGAATATGACTAAAGATCTTTATCAAGGGCCTGTATTTCTTTTCCCTATCACCGTTCAAATCTGTACGTTTACTCTACTACAACAGCGCTGCATATACTTGCTGGTTCATGTGTATAGAACGGAAAATGGTCGTATTCCAAAAGATTCACTGTATGTGAAGTTATTATCAAGAAATCAATTTTGTGCTGGTTGCATATTGGGTACAAAAACGAATCCAATAGATTTATGAAGATGCTGGACATTAGCCCTACAATGTGAGAATTCCCTCTTGATCGCTCACTTGTGTGGCATAACTTGAAGCGTCATCTTCAAACCGTTTAATTTATTGTGCTGGTTTATGTTGTTGACCAGAAATCACGCCGACGACATGCTAGCGCCGCCTAAACGCTGAGTATTGCATCGGACTGAGAACGTCATGAGAGAGAGAACGTCATGAGAGAGATCGTTATTCCCGAATCCGGCTGAGACGGTGTTGAGTATATAATAAGCATTCTCTTACGTGGTGCATCGTCAACTTCGATCAACGGAAGTGCATAGCATCAAATGCTCTCAGCAACCCCCCTTCACTTGGTTTGTACTGTATGACTACCTAAATGTGTCAACGAGCCCCTGACATCATAGTTCTTTCGCTCTTGTCTTTTATTTTTAATATAGGGGGTCCCATTGCATAACCGCTCAATGTACCTAATCGCTGGTTCTTTTGGAGTTTCCCGTCTGTCTCTTTCATCAGTCACAAAGTACATCTTGTTGGTGTTTCGGTAGTTTGTGGTTATCATACTTTTTTCCAAACGTTTTATTTTCCCACTATATTGACTTTGATTCATTTAGTTTCTAAGACTAGTCTCGGGATCGATTAGCTTAAATCCAAGCGTCTTTAAATATTTCCCCTTGTGCATGTTGTTCTTGCTTTATTCATTTATTGAGGTACCTGGTAAAGTACGGTCGTCTTTTTAAACACCCTAGTATTGAATCTGCACTTGACTCCAGCATTCCAAATCCATGTACCCTTGCGTCATTATAAAATGTTTATATTTTCTACAATTCTATTTCGTCCGTAAAATTCTTTTTTTAACTAGGTCCTCCGTATCAACCCCAAACTGGGACTCATCTATTTGTCTGGACCCACTCCCGGTCCGACGCATTCCTACTGTCTATTGCATGATACCTGGTTGATAAACCATCGTCGAGAATTGGATTCAAATCCACCTGATGTCCCTACCTGGTTTCCTTCAAGTCCTGAACAGCTGGAGTTTGACTTTGATAGTCAGGATGATTTTGACACGGATATCTATCATGAACTGATCCATCCAAGCGATTATCCTACCATTAGTTTTGTAAAAGATGAGGATTAACTAGTGGTGCATCTGAAGTTTGAAATAATATACACTTTAAATTCCCTCAACTAATGTCTTTCGAGCCTCAGGGCTTGTTTGAATTCCGGTTTCCTATTTTTTTCAAGTCTGTGGGGTCGATCATTCTCTCTGGTTTTATCAGCACAAAGCAGTACACGAATGTGCAATTGTGCTTTGCGGCGAACACCGTGATAAATTGATTTTCTGACCGGTTGTATGCTGCATGCGGAAACGCGCCATTTCTTTTTTTATTTCACATCTTCACAAAAAAGGCTTGTGCTGTGGTAACCGTTACCTTAGTGTTTGAAAAACAAATACATGGTTCGATTTCAGCTTGGATTTGTCTGAGTGCCTACCTAGTGGAGTTCAAACGTAGTGTTTAACATATATGCTAATGGGCGACTCGGTCCCCTGGCCAAGAACCATAGTCGCGCTTTTTATGCTGAACGACTAAGTGGTAGTAAACAGTGATCAATGCCTCGCCAGCAAATGTTTTACGGATTTGCGCGTCTCGAGCGATTCAAAGTGTAAGCTTGTTGCCGTGCATGTGCAACGGTGATTCGATCGGATTCAACGTTCAATCCTCTCCTCTGAGGTAGCACGTTATACGTGGGGATCTCTCGTGATCTGGCATTCACTGACGCAATCTTTCAATAAATGCACAATCGGATGGGGTACTTATGGACCAACGGGATGCCGTTTGGTCTACACGCTGCACAAGATTCGCAGTCATTGTTTGACAAGCAACAGGTTAATTTACAAGATAATTAAGCACTTTTCTTGATAATTTAAAGCTTAGGATGCAATATAGGACGGTGGGTGATAATCAGTGAATACTATTCGGGAAATGTACCGTTCTGGCATCGCATGAACACACCTTACTATATTTATAACTATTGTGTCAATAGTATCTCCTCTAGCATATATGTTATGATGGATGTATCCTCGATGTATCAGCCGAGACGGTCGTTACGTTCTATCAATCTGTGCGTTGTTCTTAACCCAACATTCAGGATAAAAGAACAAGACCGAAATGGAACGTTGATCAGGAGTCCAAGCGCCCCGACTTGTTTTATTCGTTAGGAACGTGCCCTCCTAACACCTCGTTTGAGCTTTTTTGTCTTAAGACTCCAATTTTGGATCCACTTACATATGGGTTACTGGAATACGTCTTCGACGCCCTACCTTCTTGGTCTGTATTCCGCGGAATTAATTTGAGGGGTTTCTTCTTCCGCTGGCTTTCCATGCTCTGGGGTTTTTGAAGGTAGCGAAAACAGGATAGGACTGATAATCATTGAACACAGATTTCTTAAAATAGTTTGTCCGGCATTAATTTTCGTTATGCCCCTTTCTGTTGCACCTCTGGCATCGGTGTTTCTTGAATGGGCAATCACGCGCAAAACGCCATTCGGCACATAGCCAACACTTGGATGGGGAATTGGCGTTTTGATCGACTCGTTGATCAATTTGACGGCTGAAACCACCGGCTCATTCTGGTAGGGGTTTTGTTCGAGCAACGCACTGTCACTTCAAATTTAGCCATATCTGACATTCCGTTGTGATTGACATCATATTGATGTTCGGGTCTTGATCTAGTCGTAACAGTAGTCTCATGCGAATGTCTTAGTCTTTCTCTGACTGCAAACCACAAACGAATCTTAGCAATCGAAACTGGTCTTCAGTCATATCTTTGAACTTGAACCGTTCACATGCTCTATTAACTTTCTCTGCATACGTCACAAAATCATCACAATCCTCCTTGACCAATTTCATGCAATTATATCGTCTATTAAACCAAGAAGACTTGTTCACACAGAAATTCATCTAACAATTGTACAATCTGATCAAAAGTAAATGAACTTGGGGATTTCAGCAAAATGAAATTGATAAACTTTTCATGTTCCAACGTGTCCAATTTTTAATCACTTAGTATGCTTGGTACGTATAACGAAATTGTAGTTACTTAAACCGTATTATTATTCTATGTATTGCTGGAGCGATGTGTTGTCCTCCTTCGGTCGATGTTGAATATCGATTTACATCGCAAGTGCACGACCATCTCAAGCTTCACAGTGATTCCAATGACTAATCAGTCCGATTCGTGAAGATTAATATCACACTCACAACGATAGTAAGTACTCGATCGATCGGCGGCAGTTGGACGCTGAGTTTCAGAGCAGTATCTGCTCTTCCGCAGCCTGAAGATAACGCTTCACATGCAGAGCTTCCAAACCGAGCGGTCAAGCGCAAACTCTTGCTTACTCGTGAAAAATTCAAGCACTTTCATATATGTTTTGCAAATTTCTTTGTACCACAAGAGCTGCCTGCCCAAAAGTTGAATTCTCGAGTTTCTTGCGGTAGATCTTTTGAAATACGACGGTTTCCAATTCTATACACATGAACATGCTTCGTGGGCCACTGGAACGACTGATGCCATGATTAGTAGTGGTTTGCTTTGCTAATGCGTCAACGAATAATCGCCTCGTTTTCTTTGTGTAAATATAAACTCTTCGCAAACCCACACAATCATTCTTAAGAAATCCCGTATGTTTAATACGCCCACGCTACTCAATCATGTGACCCACGAAGATGCGTTTTCTCGTGTCTCAACGGCATTCTTTTGGCTCGCATTTTGTGAGCATTCTGCTCAAAATTTATTGGATAGATTGTTCACGTGTGTTGCTTAATAAAACGTGTTATGAGCACATTATTAGTCGCAACAACATCCATCCACCGTGCTGTGAGCAAATTGTTCAAGCTAATCCGAACGTGGGCAATCATGCTACGATTGCTGCGAGTGCTTCTTGGCGTCATCTTCTTTTACATCTATTTTACACCCATCATAGGCGATCGCGTCGTCACGCAAGGAAACTCGTGCCTAAACACTACAACCGACTTGGCATCATTGATCAATCAAAGTGAATTCGTTCTAGCAGGACGTTTTCGTGAGCGATCCATCCAGCCGAAGAAGAACCCGTTTTCTGGCGTAGAATATTTCCACGCTAGTGTGTTGGTCACTACTCGGTATAAGAACCGAAGTTCAGTCGCGGATTTAATTGATATCGGGAGTTTCTATCTGCCGACCTCAGCAGGAAGTGATAAATTGGGATGTCTGGATGCATTTTATCGAAATTCTAAATATGTGTTCTTTCTGAAAGTGTCCTCAGACAAATTGTACGAACTCGTTGCGAACCCCATACCGTTTACAGATTCCTTCGATCATTGGATCTATGCTCAACAATGCTCGGATTGTTGTAAGTCATGGTACTGTTTGAATCTTTTTTTAATTTATTTTTAACGGCTGTATATTAATCTGTTTATATTTATATATATGCTTATACGTGATTGACAGACACTCGGGTGCACATTGACTACAACCAGAATCCATAAGCTCAACATAAGCCGTAAGATAATTGGCAAAGTATACCCCTCAACTGTGTGCCGCTAAAACAAAATTATGTGATTCCCTCCGGATATTTTGCAGATACACTCAAATCTCAGTACTATGCCACCCGTTGGAACCGAGCAAGAGTGGCATAGTAGCGAGAGTGGCATAGTAACGAGGTTTTGTAAAAACGGCTTTATTTTCTCAAGTCCATCATTTATTTGCTCAATCGATCAATCCAAAGCTCTTAGAAATCGTTGACTGACGCATCTTCTTTCGTCGGATCTCGTTCATCTTCGTTGTCTAGCCGATCACACGCTTGCATCAGTCTAGTCCAGGTTGAAGTCTTCATCTGCAGAGAACTGCCTGAGTAAGGGCCGGAGAACCTGCTGCTGCCAATCAATAAGGGATTGGGAATCCACCAGCTTCGCCCTGCACTGTCTTGAACGTGTCGCCATTGCGCTTCTTGAAGCAGTCTAACCAACCGTCGTTCGCCATGAAGTCTGGAATGGGCATCAGCTCGCCTTCTCCTTGATCAGATCGCCGCTGACAGGCAGATTCAGTCCTATTGCTTGCTTCAGCCACATCAGCACTCCCTCCTCAAACTTCGAGTCGTGAGGCTGTGTCAGCTTCATGCGCTTCGATGGAACTCCTGCTTTGATTGCAGCTTCAATTGCATCCTTCTTGCTGAGAATGCCGTTCACGGTGGTTCTCTTAACTTCGACGCCCCATTTCTTGCTAATCTCCCTCGCCAACTTGGACTGATTCGGCTCCTTCTTCGTAGCGTCGATGATCTCGAACTTCTCCTTCAGCGTAAAGTCGGTTCGCTTACGTTTCTGAGCTGACATTATGGGTTGAATAGTTTGAAAAATAACGATGTCACTGTTGTGAGTGTATGTTTGTGAGCGCGCTTTCGTGGGTCTATCTATCGATACTTAGAGCAAGAGTAGGAAAGAGGCTCGTCGTTGTGCGTGAGATGATTGGCTTGTTGTAGCTGGCGTCAGGGTGAAACATCGCGTGTTTGACCTTGAATCAGGCTGACTATATGCCTAAAATGCGCAAAAATGCACTTTTAAATAGTCGCAGAATAGTGGCATAGTAGCGAGAGCAGGGAGTGGCATAGTGAATTTATTTTTTATTGAATTTTGTCGGGACCGAGCAAAAGTGGCATAGTAGCGAGAGTGGCATAGTAACGAGGTGGCATAGTGCCGAGATTTGAGTGTATTGTCCTTCATATGGGACATTGAATGTTTCTAGATGTGGCTGGTTTCTGTTCTGTGTAATAGGTTTCCTCGTTAAGTGTTGAGTGGGCCATTTGATCTCATCACCAAATTGTTGTTTCTACGAAAGATTCATATCCTCGTCGCCAAATAGTTGTGTTTGCGTTTTCTTTGGAAAACATTCTAGATCAAGTTGATCCCAAAAATCACTGTCAACCAATGTAGAAAAGGCTAAAAGCCAATCAATCGTAAAATAACGAATGGCGGTGATCAATTACACGAGAATGAGCACTACTTTTATAACGTAGATCGATAATGTATTAATGATGGATCGATAATAATTGTAAAGATTAATCAAGGACCAAACCGATCAGTTATCACTAATTAAGAGTAATTTCCAATTTCCAAACAATCAACTTTTCGGATTGTTTTATTCGGTAAGATCAGTGCCTCCTAACGTAAAGTAACAGGTTTGCTCTCAGGGTCCATCTAATTTTTATCCGCTTAATAAGAGTCTGCTGCAGTTTAAATGGTTTTGTCACGTGTCATCGGTGTGTCATCCTGTAAATTTGGTTTAAACGCGTGCATCTCTATGATCTTCAGTTTCCATTATTTGCGTTGTGCATAATGAGTCACTCGTGGTTTACCAAAGATTAGTAGTCCTGGTGGTTCCAAGGTTGTCACGGCCGGAGCGGTTTTTTTGGATAAACTCCCAATTCCAAAATGCTCTAATGGCGCGCGTCTCATATAGCCTCTGTCAACCAAGTCCAGCTCCTGGCCTGGACGCGTGATCCTGTGTGACCTGGTGGAACTGCTTCTACTGACAGGAGAAAGGGTGATGGCGGCTGACTGGCGCCTCAAAACCAGTCTGTTTCGGGCAGGTGAATCTCGTAAGTCCATGAAGGCGGTCCACCTTGAAGAAGGTAAACTCTTATCCCAAACCTCCACTGCCTTGTGGCAACATCCAATTATGGAAAAGGTTTCAGGTGTCAACCTCGAGGAAAAATCCGGAGCCGGAGTCCCGTTAGGCAGTCCGAAGTTTTATTCAACTTCGTCCTGCTACGTCCTGCGACGGCATCGTTGTCCAAACGTATCAGCTTAGCTGTTCCTTTGGTTCCGGAGGTGCCGTGGAGAGGGAGCACTTGTTGCATGGGCAACTGCTAGTTCTCCATATTGAACTGAACTGGCGTACATCTCAACGCATCAATGGAGTGGACACTCCATTCCGCTCCTATGGATAGTAATACGGGAAGCAGATTTTCAGCTCTCATTGGACGGCTGGGCAGCCCCCAGCCAATATGGTGCCGTCTCGCCACGGTCTGCTATCCTCATTTGGTGCATGGGGATTAGGAATCAACCGACAAACAGACTGTTTTTCCGCACCAGAAAAAAGAAATACTAAAAAAACAAATATCATTTCTGAAAATGGGAACCTGGAACGTCCGGTCAATGATTCCACGATTTCATGACTACGTCTCGAATATCAGAGTCGTAAGAAAATCAGCTGTGATTAGCAATTAGCTATAAAGGCTGAGGGTCGACGTTGCTGCTCTGCAAGAGACGCGATTACCAGACACTGGTATGCTAACAGATAGAGATTGCACATTTTTTTAAAGGAAGAGGTTCCGATGAGCCTCGACTGTATGGAATTGGGTCTGCCGTTCGAAACGACCTACTAAATGCAGCAGAACCAAGCGGGAGCGAACGAATTTGGACTTTAAATCTGAAGTGCATTACTGGTGCCATTACGTTGGTCAACTTTTATGTACCGACGCTCTACGACACCTGTAGAAAAATACGCTTTTTATCATAACATCACAACAGTCTTCAAAACGTGCCTCAAAAAAACTGTGTAGCGGTATTAGGTGATTTCAATGCCAGAGTGGGTGCAGCTTACGAGTCTTGGCAAAACTGTCTCCGAGGGTTCGGTGTAGGTAAAACCAATGAAAATTGACAACGCCTTTTAGAAATGTGCACACAGTTCAGTCTTTGGGTCAGTAACACTTTCTTTCAAACAAAACCACAGTATAAAGTCTCTTGGAAACATCCTCGCTCTAAGCATTATCATCTGTCTATGGATTTTTACCTGATTCCTGAACTGATGAGTAAGCAAACAAATCCCGTTTTTACTACATATATGTTGTATTGTAATTCTGTGGTTTTTGTAAGGCTATATGCTTTGTAGACCATTAAATTGAATTGAATTGAATCAGCTTGATCTTGTTCTTGTTAGGCGCACTAATATAGAAAGTGTGCTCCTTACCAGATCATATCAAACGCAGACTGCGACAGAGACCATTCGGTGGTTTGTGCAAAACTGAAGTTTCCCCTGACAAGATTTCACCGCGCCAAATTTTCTGCTAAACCTAGGATAGACGTCACTCGCATGTGCGAACGTAATCTAGCTGCGCGATTTTCAAAAGCCTCACAGCCGAGTTCAACAAGACAACCCCACTCGAATCGGCTTCAGAAAACTGGTAATCGATAAAAAGCTGCATATGCCCAGTCTCTCTTTCAACTTAAGGTCCGAAGAAAGCGGGCGACTGGTTCGAAGCAAAATCTGAAATGACTGTTGTGTTGGATGAGAAACGCTCAGCATTCTTGAGTTTCAAAAGTATGCCAACAGATGAAAACTTACGACTTCTAAGAGCAGCTAGAAATAAGGTCAAACAGACTGCAAGGCGATGTGCAAATGACTATTGGATTGAAATTAGCCTCGGTATCCAAAAAGCTGCTGACACTGGAAATTTTCACGGTATGTATGATGGAATCAAGAGAGCCATTGGTCCAAACAAATTTAAAACGGCTACCATTAAGTCTACAAAACTCAGCAGATGGAAAGATGGGTAGAGCATTTCTCCTCTCTCTACGCTTGGGACAGTACGGTTTTACCGCATGTACTTGAAAATGTCGAGCGGTTGCCGACTATTGAATATCTAGATACTCCCCCTGCTCTTGATGAGCTCAATAGGGCAATCGACCGCTTAGCGAATGGGAAGGAGCATTGTGACGACGGAATTCCACCTGAGCTCATCAAATGCTGTAGAACAGCATTATTACAACCTGTTCACCATTTGCTTCTTCTGTGCTGGCAGGAGGAGTGTCCCACAAGAGACGCGAGACAAAAAGATCATCACGCTATATAAGAAAAATGGTGATAGAGGCGACTGCAACAATTATAGAGGAATCTCCCTTCTGAATGTTGCAGGCAAATTGTTTGCTAAAGTCTTACAGATCCGGCTACAAGGTTCAGCTGATAGAATTTACTCCGAATCTCGATGTGGCTTCCGCAAGGGAAGATCAACCGTTGGCATGATCTTCTGCCAGAGACAACTTCCATAAAAGTGTCCGGAACAGCGTATGCCCTTATACGCTGTTTATATTGATTTAACGAGGGCAATTGACTACGTCAGCAGGGAAGGTCTTTTCAAAATGTTTGATCTGAGGCGCTCAAACTCGTTATTTCGTTCCACTCAGGCACGAAGGACTCAGTCCATTTTAACGGTTTCCGTTCAGAAACCTTTGAAATTTGCCGAGGCATCAAACAAGGGTGTTTTCTTACTCCCACGCTGTTCCACATTTTGCTTGCTCTGTTTCTGAATCAAGGATTTAGGGTGACAATAGAAGGCATTTACCTACGCACGTGAAGTGATGGCAAGCTTTTTAACCTCAACAGGTTTAGGGCACAAACCAATGCACGGGATTTGCTAATACTGCTGTTTGCCGACGATGCAGCATTTATTGCACACTCGCGAGAGAATCTCTAGTCGCTAATGGACTGTTTTTAATCGGCATGCAAACACTTTGGGCTCACAATCAGCATGAGCAATACCAAAATCCTTGGTTAATGGACTGTATCGCCTCCAATCATCACTGTTTGAAACTGTCAGCTTAAACCAGTACATCATTTCACATAGTTGGTTCAACCATTGCGGATAACCTCTCGCTAGACACGGAGATTGATAATTGAATTGGCAGAGCAGAAGCGGTTCAAAGACGTTTGTAAAAAAAAGATATCAAAGTTCTTGGCATTGACCCTGCGAATTGAGAAGAACTTGCACTTGGCCACTCACATTGGAAGCATAGTGTAAAGCGTTGTCTGCCAGCTGGGAGGGAGCAGATACAGCTCTTGGCTGCTGAACGCTGATCACGCCGCCGGCGTGACACTGAGGCCGATCGACTGAGTACTGTCTTTCGTTGCGAGCGCTGTGGGAGAGATTATTCCTCCCGAATCGGACTGTCCAGTCATTCAAAAAGCTGTTTATACATGAAAAATCATGCGATCTATGGTCGGCATTGACCGATGGAAGTGAACTAAAAGTAGTCCTGGTATCTACTATCTTACTTACCGAAGCACAGTGCGTATTTCGTAAAAGCCCACAAACACTGCAGTTTTTGTTAATAGTCTTGCTTAAATATACTCTCTGTCGTAAATGAACACGAGAAAATAGTTGCTATTTCGCTACGGTGACCTCACCAACAGCTATGCATCTGGTACCCCGGTTAATCGTATGAACTGAAATCGAATTTCGAACCCTGCACTAATGATTTCAGCTCTAAGCTGTCATTTCAGCAACGCCGAGATTTAACATAAAATTCAATTCGCTTCGACAAAACAGTTCTTTGTTTCGGAGATTGGCGTTGTAAAAATATGCATAGTAATTCATTATCGGAGCCATGCTTCCTCTTAGCCTTTGCCTTTAGCTTATTGAAGTAATAATCATTAGAAAGTATGGTTAGTTTTGATATAATGTGTGGTGGTATCCACATCAATTTGTTTTGATCACATAGGGCATCATTGATCAACGAGATACCATAGTTCTTTTAATCGTACTTACTTATGAACGCCGGAGATGGTGTATCTGTAATAATTCCTTATTAGTTTGTATTTCAGATCTGTACGGACTCTTACATATTCATTATCCATTATTGTCTGTCAATAGTTCGTTTGTTCATCATTTGGAATGGATTGAGAAACTCTTACTTCATTTGCTTTGCTTTTATTGTTTTGCAAGTCTGTATGGATAGCGTTGAAACCAGGATAATATTTGAAGTATGTTGTCCAAACTGTTTCTCAAGTTTCTATGTGCTCCAGTGGTCAAGCAAGCTTGTCTAGAAAATCGATTAAACTCTAAAATTAACTTGGTAACCACTTGTTACAAAACGTTTTTCATTGTTGGTGACAATATTTGAAGGTTCCTGCAATCGTACGCTGTATCGCGTTGTTATCAGCAACGTAACTAACCTGTTGTGTATACCGCGTTACACACAGCGGAATTTTTAGCCACCGAAAATCGATCCGAAATGAACTTATAAAAATAGTCAAACTAATGAGAGATCTATTTGATAGATATTTAAAACTGATGAATCTAGAATGTGGTAGACCTCTGTTGTAAACCAGATTAAGCATATACATTTTTGATTCGTGTGTATGTAATAGAACCAAACTCCAACCAGCCCTGTTAACATTTAAGCCTTGGTGCTTATTTTTTTATTTAGTTTTGGCTGGCATTAACTACAATTAACTGACTGTCAGAATTATAGGTATATTTGGCCTCCAATGTTCATCAAATATCAAAATTTATTCAACTTCGCTGAGCCTCAGTCGAAAAGTCTTCATTTTATTACATTGAGCTGAATGTTCGAACTAAATGTGCATATTGAATTTTCTTTGTCTGGGAAAAATATGTTGAAGCCTATGCCTATTTCGGATTCATTCTGTAGACATTGGAATATGCTTCTCACAGATCGAATAACAATATTATGTAATGAATCGGTTGTTGGTAATGTTTCGCTTCTGATACAGAAGCTTCGTCAGACCAATTGTTTCAGTACGAATTCCGTACGATTAACTACCAGAGTTGCTCAGGTGTATATATCAGGCAAAGTTCTTGAGAAATCACTACTTGGATAAAGGAGAAAAAAGCGAACTGGGAGGCTGCCACATAATTTCAGTGAATCTGAATTACTGATCCGAGATTCAGCTCTAGCTGAACACGTGCTTGATGCAGGTTATTGTGTTGATCTTGATAAAGTAGAAGTGATACGGCTCAATGTAAAACCATAAATTGAACAACTTCACGTTGAAATGAGCGGTGAGATAGCAAAGGCTGATACTTGACCGCAAGTGCACTCGCAGATTATGCAAGCAGATGTTTATCACTTGCGTAAGAGTCAATAGGTCTTAAGCTCGCCTGTCTATCTTAACCAGCTCAGCGCCTACTTTGAAGTTATTAGCCAGCTTAGGATTGGTCAGATGAATGCAATTTAAACCTGATCGATGTTCATACTGGCACACTTGATTTGACACAGCTTGTGTCAGAAGCGAAACGTTATCAATAAACTACGCTCTAACCGATTTACTATAAACTTTCTTTTTTTACTCTGTAGATTTTCTTATATGATCATATATTTCTAAAGGAAACTCATTGTTGAACTTCTTATTACATGCCGGCTAAAATTTTGAAGTACGCCTTCGCAAATCAAACTTTGATTCTTTTATATATCGAAATGTGAATGGGGCTTACTCGTTTCTCTGTACCGTAACGATTTAAGGATCTGTAATAAAGTCAACGTTTTACAACACCACCGGCAATGAATACGTGAAATTGAGATGTCGATAAATAGGGTAAGTCCGAATGTCGTCTCCTCACAACAATCCTGAAACAAGTGTTTCAGTGCGTGTCCTTCGGTAGTCACACTTATATAAGTCATAAAAGTATCCGCCTTTGGGTACAGTCACATTGACGCATGCATCGGAATCTTTCTGTATGAGCATAAGGAAGACACGTCTATACCTTTATTACTCAGCGATAAATTTTATCGAAGAAGGCGATATCTTTTTGCGGCCAGGGAGCCCAGGTCTTTAACGCATTGTTTATCGTTGAACGGAAGTCAGACTTCATTATCTTCGGTAATGTTACTGATGAGAATCTTTCAAATGTTCGTCAAAAGATGCAAACAATATTTACTGATCTGTCTATGAACATTCATTCATTAAACTGTGTTTTTATCTCTTCAGTAATCCACACTCCAATGATGGAGCAAGTTGCGCCATCTTGCTTTTCCGTTAGTTGAATGACATCATTCGCAGCCGCCCAATCGGCACAGTGTCCAAATCCCTTGACAATTTCTCGCAATCTGCTGCAGAACTGAAACGCGTCTAAATTTTCAGATCATCCGCGAATAAATCCATTATGGATAATAATGGTTTACGCAGCTCAGTAAACGAACTGTTCCTATCACAGATCTTTCTAAGATTTCGATAATGCATTTTTGCTTCTTCGACGACACTCAGTTCACACCAACTCTTGCGTGCCGAGATGAGGTGTTATCCCACAATAATGATAAAATAGACCATTCGATTCTTACGTGCCTCGGGTTTTGTAGAAGTAAATTGATTTTGACTCTTGTAAAAAGCTATAGATATGTCTAAATAGCAAACGTGAATACAGTTACCTCTATCCAACCTTTTCGTGAAGTCGTCCAAGGCTGTGAGAATATTCGTCAGACAGGAGCGATGAGATCGAAATCCATGTTGGAATGGCGAAAATAACTTACGCGCTTCCAAGTGTGAAAACATTCTTTCTCAGACTATACAATCCATAACCCTTGCGATTACAGGCAACGATGTAATAGGACAATAATTTCCAGCGTCAGATTATCAAGAACATTTACGATCGGTGAAAGCTTGCTAATCTTTCAATCTTGCGGTGCCAATCACTTAAGCAACGGATATTTGAACCGGATGGAAAGCAGTTGGCAAAGTTGACAATGACAGAACTTCATGATATCCATTTGGGGTTTTTAAAACATTAACCGTGTCGTGTGACGATCTCAGAATTCATCAATATTTCACTAAACGTTTCGCTTCTTTAAAGTGTACTGTGATCCAAACCGTCATTCCTTGATTGTTATTTAATTGCCTCTAAACGTGATCATCACCCGTAAGATTATTCTGAACCAGGACGCATACTTAGTTTGGTTTAATTATCTTGATTTGATTGCGAATGACACGTTCGTTTGTCCCAATTATTTGTGTTTTTAAACATCTGCAGTATCACTATTATTATCTTATTGTCGCTTATTATGTTGCGCTTATTTTAACCTTAATAAGTCTTCATAGCTTCATTAGCATGTTAGCGAATTCTTGATTTATTCATAGAATCCTTCGTTGATTAAACTTCCATTTCCAACACAAAATGTTTAATAAATAGCTCTTCAGAACGAAAGTTTTAAGCATATTTGATTCAGCTACACCATACAGATATATTTCAAATATATTGATCAGTTGTATTAAAAATAATTTTTTCTACTAGTCGCACCACGCATTCATCCAATGGAAGATCAACAAAAGGAGCATGGTGGTAATTTTTCAGTCACGTGTTCAGCATCCGGAAACCCCGTGCCAAAAGTTGTGTGGGTTAAAAATGGTCGTTCTTTGGATCTGCTGGATAAAAGTTTATCAGTTGAATTACTCACGTGAGTCTTATCTCATTATTCTATTTCTTGGCCTGTATACGATGTTTCGGTAAACTACTGAAAGGAAATATTATTACTGTGTTACCCCGTGCACATGAAATAGATTCACTGCATGCAAGTGAACGTACATTGTAGGTTCAACGGGGTCGCAAATAAATGTTGATAAGCATTCGAACGCATTTCACTTGAAGAAAAACCATTGCCCACTGAACGCGCCGTGCGGTCGCATTATTTTGAACTCCTGATTATCAGGATATACTGTTCTAACACTTACACTTACGTGGATATATTATACTGTGTTGGAATCCCCTCGAAGTCAGCTTTCTGGCTATCCCACTCTCGTAGCGATATTCGATAATACTAGCAAATTAGGATCTCTCGTGATTTTCCCATATTGGATTTACGCGTGCAACGCTGTTAGTACTCTTCAAGTCCTCGTCGGAACGATTATATTCTTCTCCATTGACTGGTTATGTTTTCAACATCGTGCGATCAACTACCGAAGCGTATCGCCGGATTCAATTCCGATTTTGCTCTTATTCGTGATCACCGCCTTTTGTCCCTCGACAGAATTACTGCTTGTGCACGCACCACTCAACAGTGTTGCTCGCAACCCTAACCGGATGAAGCCGAAACGGTTTGCCAAAAGGCGGTAAGTTCTAAGTCGGGATCTCTCATGTGTTACGGTCGTTCGTCTAAAGTGAATACAAAGTACGAAAAATCGCTGATCATGAATTTGGTCGCAATTATTAATGGAGATATTTGTCCTGATGTTACGTCTGCCGAGCTTGCGAGGCCAGACCGAGTGTGACATCCTCTGAGGCAAACGCTGTTGACAATGTAATTGAAACGCGCTTGACCCTTTGTTTACTGACGGTAACTCTAGTTACCCCCTCAAAAAAGCAGTCGATTGCTCATTAGCTTCTGTCGGTACCTTCACTCACCATCGGATTGCACTTGTCAGGCGGCGTCTGGCATCTGATCCATAAAAATTAATCATGTGTTTTATTTATGACATAATTAAGCCGAATAACACAAAAATATCATAAAATGCGTAAATCAATTACCGTAGACAAGGGTTAAATGGACTGGGATTAGGAATTCGTCAATTGGCTGAACTGATATAAACGTTATTAATGTACCTTTGATTCAGACTCTAACAAGCCAACATTTGCCCAGAAGGTTACTAAAGCAGGTGTTCAATGGGAGCACTGACGCCTAAACTTCACGCAAAAGAGGAAATTCTGAGCAAAACCGTCTCACGCCATTAGGAGCCGAAAAATTCTAGAAAGCACGGAAAGATTAAGCGTAATCTGCACTAATATTCCCGAGTCAGAAGTCACGCTCTTTCAAGTAAGGCAAAAACATGACCTTGAAAAATGGTCCGGTAATTACAATCGAATTGGCTTAAATGTTATACACCCGTCATCGGTAACTCGACTCGCTAGTCACCCGAAGCCCCGAATCAAGACGAACAGCGTTTGCTTAGGATCACTTTTGCCAACGAAAAGGATGTGGAAAATGTCCTACTGAATTCGTATTTGCTCCGAGCACAAAGTGACTCACACCACCGTATATATGCTGACGTAAATTGATGGGAAAGAAAATGAACACCAAATGGACGTACCTTGGTGAGAAAGACACCGAACACCGAATGGTCGGGATCAAGTAGCATCAAGGAGTATTCTTCTTCCCGACATTCCAGAAAATACAGGGGCCACAAGGGTTTATGAAAGAAAAGATCATGATCGTAAACATTGATCATTTATTGCCGAGAGTATCGGTTCCCAAAATTCTGTGGTCGTCGACACATACAGAAGACCTTGTTCTCCAAACTATTGAGAAAAAGACTCAAATCCACTTAAGGTTACATTTTTCTAAAGTAGCATAACGGATGCTCTCCGATCAGAACTAAAACTTACAGACACAGATTGCCTGAAAACGTTAGATTGTGCAATCCCAAATCCGGGGCTGAGGTCAAATTGCAGCTTTACATTGCAAAATCATCCGAGACTAACACCATGTCGCCAGCGAAAATACCTCAACTTTTTATTTCAAAAAACGACAAAGGTCCGACGTCGACCGCGTCGGACTAATAAATACCGTTAGTGGCTCATTGTTACATGCTAAACGCTCGCTCAAATGTCTGTATACGAATGCCCTAAGTTTGTTCAATAAATTGGCTGAACTTACCGAGCTATGCAAACGATACTCACCCGACCTTGTCGCTGTTATTAATACCTATTCTCAATCTTGTTTGACTGAAATCGAACGGTCGATCCCCGTCATGACACTATTACGGAACGATCGCCCACCAAAAGGTGGTGGTATGGTTCTATGCTGTCACGAACGTCTTCAGTGCATGAAGATGCACGATCGAAACCTTGAATCAGAAAATACCCTCTGGTGTGGCCTTTACACAAGATTACCAGGACGACTGCATCATTGACATTATATATCGCCTCGGTTGCTCAAAATGACAAGTTATTAGAGGCTCTACACTACGCCGGAGATATGCGAAGCTCCCAATTACTGGTCATGGGGGACTTCGACCTTCCTCATTTGTTGCCACACACTCGATCATAAATTCCGTTAACTGATCGACATGGTTTCACTGTATAACCATTTGTCAAATTTTACTCACAGAATAGAATCAGAGTTGCCGTCGGTTTTGGATTTGATCCTTACTTCCGAGAGAACGGCAGTTAAGGGTGTTGACTACATTGTCCCCCTCTGTCGGAGTGATCATCTTGTGTTAGGCTTCGAATATGTATGCAGCGCTAGACGAGTATGTAAGTCCGCAAAACTATTCAGCAGGATCAACTAAGCAAGTTTACGTGAAGCACTTGGATTACTAAATTGGCGAGTGCTTGATTATCACAGCACCGAAACGCATTGCACCGCACTCACAGAAAGACTTCAGTCAAACATATATCAAAATTCGCGATTTGTTGATGAAAGACGGCCAAGCGACTTTTGCTTTATGCTTCGTAGCCGCGCAAAAACATGGATCGGGCAAAGGAACTCTGCTTGGGTTCAACACAGAAATACCAGTACTGATGCATCCTGGCAACAATTTTGCAGAATTCAAAACAATGTGGACGCTCTTATCAAGGAAGACAAGCAAAATTACCATCGCTTTCTATCTTTGAAAATGGATGGAAATCCTAAATTGCTATATCGGATTGTCAATGCTCGATCTAGCGTGAAAACAGGAATGTTTCCTGTGCTTACAGAGGATAGATTAACAGTCTTAGCAAAGGAAACACCTGATGCTCTCGCTCAATTTTATGCTTAAGTATTTAGTCTGTTAACCATTAAATCGGCTGAAGAATTGCCGCCATCAACTGCGACACAACAGCTGACTGAGAACGAGATCAATTCAACGATTATACAACAACATTTGAGTCGAATGAATCCTCGGAAATACCCTGAAGCGGACGGAATCACACCAACTGTACTGTAATCCTGTGACCAACAGCTGTGTGAACCGTTAAGTGAATTGTTTAAACATTATCTAGCCTAAGAAGTGCTGTCAACAGAATGGAAGAGTAATTTCACCTATCTACAAGGGTGGTAGACGTTCAGATCCTGCAAACTACCGTCCTGTCACCTTACTTTCAGTGATATCCAAAAATCTAGAGCGTATAGTGACATAAAAAGATGTTCTTCACATGGAATCACAAAATATACTCCCTGTAGCGCATCATTTTCGACAAAAGCTGAACCAGATGGGTATCGGCGGACAGCAACTCGTATGACTTGAAAGTTACCTCAGTGGGCGCAAGGCGATCGTTCAAATCAATGGGGTACTATCACCAGTTATTGATGCCCCTAGTGGCGTACCTCAAGGTTCCGTCCTCGGACCAGCACTTTTCTTCGTTTACATCAACGACCTACTAGAGATGCTCTCATGCAAGGCGATTCTCTTTGCTCATGATATTAAACTTTGGACGTGGATAAAATCAGTGCTGCAACGTGATTTAGATGCTCTCTATAAATGGTCGGTGCGGAATAAGCTGCCATTCAATTTCCAGAAAAGCAAAGTGTTGCAAATTGGTAAGCCATTTCAGTACCAAAATCACATTGTGCAGAGAATTTTGAGCTGAACCGATTCGGTTAGGGATCTTGGAGTTTGGGTATGCGGCAGCCTAAAGAGCAGCCTGCATTGTGAGGTCATCTACACGCGTGCTTCCTAGCTTCTAGGCGTTTTACGAATCAGTTTCCCGCTTCCACGAACTTATAAACTCCTCGTTAATCAATTGGTCTTGGCAAAGAATGTCTTATTTGTGAAATGTCTTCTGTGTGAGATCCAGGTAAACTAGGCGGCAAAAACTTTGAGAAATTCATTTATTGACAAACTTTATAATTCTTACTATGGTATTTAGATTTTATTTTAAACCTACCGCTCATTTTGCACGGCTTGAGTAATATTAGCGGATGCTAAATCGTATACGATTAGCCACGAATTTGGCTTGAATTGTAGCTCTAGTTTGTTCTACTCTTTATCAGGCTTCATTGGTCCATGAGGCCGGGGTCTAACTACGGTTTCCTTAACACAGAGCTTTAAAAATTGTATTGCGATGGTGGAGTAATTATGTCAAGCCAACCGGTGTCAAATCCCGCCCCTAACGTCGAATATGTCATTGACCCTCCTCTGTAGTCCACTCGATCCAACGTTTAACACATCATCTCCCTTCAACTGTGTAGACGTCCGTTTCGATATTATTCACACCCTGAGAAATAACCGGAAATCACTCTGATTTCTACTTAGTAAGTTGTCTTCGCCTCATGTGCCACCCGGCACGGAGAGGACTGAATGAATAAAAAAAGAAAAAGCCAATCGGTCAAAGCGTTTATTGCGCACGTAGCATACACGCTTAACTTTCAGAGACCAATCGTGTAACCACACTAGAGTACTTAGCTTGTTTGTTTCGGTTGTCATTTCACTCCGATTTGACAGACAATTTCGTCCTAACCCGGTTCCCTTCGAGCCCTCACCACGTTGAGTTCGTTTGGATGAGCTTAACCTATTGCATATCCTTCTGTCGCTGCTGTTTATCTTCTGCTCTTGTTGTTGTCACTTGAAGCGTTCTCATACAATTTCTCCGAAAATCGAATACTTGCAACTTTCTATTGTTTGTTGTTAGACTTTTCGGCGATTCCTGTTTTTTGTTGTGCCGTAGTGGTATTCTACATCGCGTGATACTTAACTTGAAATGCAAAACTGAGAATTGCTGCATGATCACTAAGAGCAAACATTCTTCTATTCCTTTCGTTCCACGTTGCTATAACTGCTTATGCAAACCAATTTCTTATGATAATAATAAAACCAAATACTGAATTGTCGGCAACAACCCGCTAATTCTCAAACCATTAAACGCAGCATCGATTTAGTCTTTAGTGTTTGTACTGAACTAACAACTGGGTAAGAGTATTGTATAGATGCCTTTCGCTTTGATAACCTTTTAGTACTTTGAAAGTTCCGGGAATCGGCATCACTGGGCGCCTTCTTCTGGGTCGTAAAATTTGAAAACTTGGCATAGAAGATGGAACTTGTTGAACTATTGTAACCGATAGTAGAATTCTGCGCTATTCAGTACTCAATACCTTAGACTGTTTCTGGTGTATCACTACACATCCGCAGCTAATACGTGCGAAAGTGGTTTCCGTCAATGAAGATGTGTTACTCCGGATTTGCAATCGTACAGTACTTCTGTGCTGTGCGTCTAACACCGTGCTAAATTGATTGGCCACCGGTAGTGAGCTGCAGCTGAAACACGCTGGAGACTGATAACCATTCCCACTTGCATTTTCTGTATCATATCTTAGCCCATATGCAGGCTGTGACTGCATGGCACTTGGCCTGGATCAGGCTGTGCTACCATACATAGATACACTCTGTTTATTGATTGACTCTCGTGGCCACTCAGTTACATTATAATTCCTTGCCCCTTCCTCGACTGTACCAGTCTTTTTACGAAGTGCCTGTTTTTTAGGATAGGCTCCATGAAAGTGTTGTTAACTCTCTCAATGTTAACAACTTGATTCGGAATCATCCGAGCTACAGTTGATCGTTAATGAAACTATAGTAGGTGTTGATTTTCAATTGTTTCTTTGGCTTGAACGAATATTGATTATCTTATGGCTATTGTCCATCTGCCTGATTTTGTGTCACTAGTCTGTCAATTCCTAATCGCACCCTCACAATGAAACCACAACCTCCCCGCCTGTCCTCATACAAAAAATTGAAACATTCGTGCTGAATACCTTGTATACTAATGTTTACTTAGGCACATATGCACATGCTTTTGTGTGAAATTTCGCGAATAGACAGACATTTTCGACCATAGTTTCAACGAACCTACTTGCGTGTATCAAGTATATCATCAGTGGCAACTTTTGAAAAATTAATTGTTTCCATCTTTTACGTGCATTTTATGGCATTGTGCTGCTCTCTGGTATTTAGCGTTTATCTTTTCTATTGAAATGTCATTAAAGGGTTTTGCGTAACCAATCTTGACGGACTAATCTAATAATCGCCTCGCAGCTCTAGTATAAAGATCGGGGTAATAACCCAAAAATGCTAAATATTCACTTCTGTCTCCCTTTATCTTCGCTAAGTTCATATATTTTTCGAATAATTTTGCTCGCTTTGAATGTTGTGTTATATATACCTAGTGTGTAACCTGTACAATAACTTCCTCATTTCATATGCTTTAAATCACAAAGCGAGATAATTTAGGAGCTTCAGAATAACTCAAAATATACATTTTCAATGTTCTCGGTTTATTAATTAAAATTTAACCCAAGATCAGAAATTCACAGGCAATTTATCACTCGTGTCTTGTGGGTTGCATGCTTTGTTTAGTAGCACATGAGTCGAACATGGAGTAAGCATAAATAGAGGAAACTTTGTCAATCTATTCAGATTGGTCGGATTACGTTTGGGACAAGCTTAAACTTCGACAACTTTAATCTGCGCTCTAATTTGACGGGATTCGTTCGTCTGTATCGTTTCAGCGTGGACAAGAATCAAGTTGAAGCAGTTTTAGAAATTGCAAGTTTGGTCAGAACCGACTCGGGCGAATACGAATGTGTAGCGACCAATCCTCTGGGAAAAACCAGTAAAGTGTTCAACCTGAGAGGCGAGTTTTTTGGATGTTCACCATTACATTTTATCTCATTCAAAAGTATTATTTTGTCACTTTGAGATTCCACCTCAGTCTGATAAATATTAATTTATCCTTGCATGGATTCTCGTTCTTGTACAACAGTTTCACAAGTTTTTAAACTCTTTGTCTTCGTATCATATCATTCTAGAATAGAATCACTTAGTTTAGTTTTGAGGTTTATAAAGTACTAACAAATTGAGAGCACTATTATCGTTAATTTTTTTTAAATAAAACACGTGATTATGAAATTCTATCATTATCCATTTTGTGGCAAAACAAGAAATTCCCCTCAATTCAAAGTTACATTTGCACGCATCTCCATCACACACCCCATGAGGTGCTCACACAAGTGGTTGTGATGGTCTTACACAACATCATGCTTCAAACTTCAATTTTTATGTTTTGTTCGTGTGAGAAAATAATATTGTATCGAGTTACTAATTCAAATTATATTTAATAATAATATGTAACAGTGGCATACAAGTATAACTTTGTTTACCACTGTTTCATGGCACACTGAACCGGATCTTACTGTCTCCACCTGACGACGGCAAACAGTCAGAAACCGGTAGTGGTGTATAACATGTGTGCAACATAATATTAATTTACATTGTATCAAAATCCATATTGCTATCATTATTTATCCTCGTTTTAACGAGAGTCATGGGTAAATTCATTATCGAATGCTCAAATCTTACCTGGGTAATTAAATCCCGGTGTCGTCATTTATTTCCCAATTTTCATCATGTCCAACTTGGATTTCATCGCTTCTTATTTTTTTCATTTCATTTGAATGTAAAAAATTGCAGCACGTACTTGACCTTTCAAAATAAATATCCACTCGTTATTTGCCGAAATATGTGGGAAAGCGATTTTATTTTTTTGAAGGACAAAACGTTATTCGAAAATTTACGATATTTTAGCTTCAATTGCATCTGCAACTGACCCACATATTTATTCAATGCTGCCGTTCATTTAAATTCAAACCACTAGCTTGTTATAAATCAGTCGTACAGGGATACCCTCGTCAGGGCCTTAATATCTTGTTCTTCAATAAACCACTTTCTTACGTTTAAGGCGCATAACCGACTTTCTTTTTTGGGAAAGCTCTATTGAATCTAGTGTTTGCTAAATTGCGTCTGAATCGGGTTTGGCGGAATCGAGTTTTCTAAGCATCTAGTCGACCAATCAAAGTTATGCAGAAATAATTTATACCGGTCAGTGCGTACATGTGCAAATGGGTAATAGTTTACGTAAATCCTTCACATAATATAGAAAATTTAGCATAATATTCTCATGTTCGTAAACCGTAAAATGTTTATTCACAAAAAAAGATTCTAAACGTAGATTATCACACCATTAAACAGCGAATTTCATTGAACTTCTTTACAATGGACGTTGCTTCTCACATTTTAAATATGTGTATGTAAAATCAACTGTAAGGGCTGCTCGGGAGTATATATCGAACAAACATCCAGAGAACGCAGTACTAGGATAAGTGAACACAAAAATCGAATCGGTAAGCAGCCACGCAATTCCAGTGAATATCAAACACTGATAAGAGATTCAGCACTAGCTGAACATGTGCTGGACACCGGTCATAGCGTAGATCTTGATAACGTAGAAGTGATAAGGCGTGGAATAAAACCATACATGGAACGACTTCACGCTGAGGCGGTTGAGATAACAAAGGCTGGTAATAATGCTGTCAATAAGAAGGAGAAGGAGAAGAAGAAATTGACTTTATTCGTACACACGAATTTTCAGCTGTTACAATAATTTCACCACAAATTTAAAAAAATGATAAACATGTCCCGACATCGAGTTACAATGTGGATGGGGCTGATATCTCCATAATCTGGCATCCGGTCCTGCAGCGGATAAACATTAACGTGCGTAACCCCTAGTGTGCGCACCGATTACACAATCGAGCTATTCTGTCAGCAGATGTCATTCACACCTGCCAAGACTAAAACAATTAAGGGATTATACGGCATGTAGGGGTGGTGGTGCGTCAGTTGATATTAAACGCGCCTGTCCTTCTTAACGAGCGCAGAACCCACCATGGACTGTGCAGTTCTTAACCAGCTTATGATTGGTCAGGTGAATGCAATTTAAGCTAGAACCCTGTTCGTACTGACACCCTTGGTCTGACGAAGCTTCTGTGTCAGAAGCGAAACGTTACCAATAAACTACTCTCCCAGATTCATTGCAAACTTTATTTTTTCATGATTATGATTCCCCGATCTGTCACAAACACTTTCCATTACATTTAATAAAAGGATTCTTTTTATTGTAAGGGGCAGGTAATAACTAATTCAAGTCACACGAGGTGGCATCCAGTTTCTTCCCCGTCGTCTATTGCACCTCTAGGACCCTCGATGCAACGATAATTACGTCAGCTCCCGCGTTTTAGTCCAATTGTCGACTTCGTTAAAATTCACATCCGAGGTCAACCTTTCCATCGTTAATCACGTTCACCCTTGCGTCCCACAACACGACAATGCCAATTCGTCAAAGCGCTTATTACACACATAAAAATTCCACACACCAATTTTTATAGGTAAATCTGATAACGAAAGTAAGAGGCCCCGAGGCTGTCAGTCCCAGGTGGCACTTCGATCTGATGTGTCAGTCGATTTCGTGACGACCAATTCTTTCAAGTCCTGGCCACGTTGGGCTCGTTTGAGCAACTTAAATGAATTACATATGGTTCAATAGCGACTGACGTTTTCTGAGGATAGTGCTACTCGAACCGTTATCTGTGCTTTGTAAGAAGCCTTTTTAACAGTGTCATTCAAGTATAACTTTCTCCATCGTTTTTTTTTCATTTTGATATTATCTCATCGTTTAATTTCTACAAATGGAACTCTTCGTATTATTAATCTTTTTCATTGATTAATCTTTTGAATATTCACTTATTGCAGTCAATCCTCCACCTGATTCTGAACCGCGCGATATGTGTGAGTTTTTAACATGAAATAGTTCATATCGATGTATTTGTTTTCAATGTAATCAATGAAATTAGCTTTAATTTGTGTTTTCTTGCAATTTCTTCATTTATTAAAATTCGAAGAAACTCCCCATCTGTGCTCGTTTAAAGTAATTATCTTTGCTTACAAATAACGTTCTTCGGAAAGCTCACAATACGCTTTTCGTGGCTCGGAGCGCGGAATCTGATCGATAAAGATTCTGTTTATTTACTCAGTGAAGACTCAAAAGGCATTCAAAACACTATCAAAATCTTGATGTATAGAAACGATTATGAACGGGGTAGTTATATAATTAGGTAATTATTATCGATATTATTATCGATCGTATTGAATCGTTAGAATCTCCACGGTACTATATTGATGGAAGATAAAATCATATTCAGTAAATTCAACGAAAAACTCACAATTCCTAACTCAAAGTTAAAATGGGCAGATATCATTTACCCCTGTTGTAGATGGTTAACGGAAGCTGGTCTGCACATCCTGTAGATTATAATTGGAGGATCAGATACTTTTGTAGAAAGCTGTTTGTACGAATTCGCATATGTTTAGGGGTAACAGGTCAACACGTGTGAAATGCATCGGGCATTGGTTGCGAAGCTTTCTGTTTTCGGTGGTTCCTTCTAATGATCAAAATAAATGATAATTCGAGGAACAATAAAAACAATCAATTTATTTTCAATCTAAAACTTGTAGTTTACTTTAACATGATACAATGCATACGTCTAATGAGTGGTCATCGATTCAGATTGTGTTAAACGTGAACTCACCCACAATTAAGATTGTACACGTTCCGCATGACTGATTTTCTCACGTATTTTTTCCGTGATGGATAGCTTAAGACTTTTGGATTTGAAAAGTGATAATTTGGATTTAAGTAATATATGTCTATCCGAATTTTGCGTTATTACTATTATTATTCCCATCAGTTTCTATCTTGTGTACTATCATGCAATCCATGCAATACATAGCTAATGATTATTCTAAATCCTTGTCGCAATTTGCCGTCCTACATCCATGCAGAAAATATAATGAGTGGATTCCGATCGGAGCGATTTTAGGCCTGATTTACTTCAGGGTTTATTTCTTATTAATTTGTAAATGGCTTGAAGCTTGCTGCGAAGTTTAACTGAGAATTTAACGGCGCAGAGACCTCCCGCAAATTCGCTCAATGCGAACGCATGATTATGTGTTCGCTTGGGTCATTTTTGCCTCGAACAATTTTGATTCTGATGTGTAACAGTGTTACTGGTTAGTGTGTTACATTAGGCAAATGTCAAAACCTTGTTGCTAAATTTCATATCCACGTAACAGTCTTAGAAATAATCTTCTAACTTCTCGTTGTTAGATTCGGCGTGGATATGATCACGCCTTTGCCTATGCTCTTTTTTAGCAGATTCCGAGCTCATTCCATGTACGGAGGCTAACAACGACTATTGTCTGCACGGTGGGCAATGCTACATGATGAAATCGGATCAAAGTGTTTTACAATGCAGGTATGACAAGATTAATCTGAATACGCTCTCAGTTACTTATCGCATTAATAAAATTTCTCTCTCGAGTTGGTATTTCTCATACGTTAGGTGAGAAATCGCTCGGTTTAATAGCTTGTGAACCCTTGGGTGTTATGCTTCATCAATATACCAAAAAGGGGATTTGCCTGTCGTTGGCTTTGGTTTGTCACCAATGACGAGTTTGCACGTATAAATTATTTGCAATCTCCTCTGAGTACTATTTTCCACGAATACCCGCTACAGACCTGTACAGCAAAGATATTGGTACTTAGTTGTAGCTGTTCTAAGCATAAAAATAGACTCGTTCTTGACCTTGATAATTTTCCAAATACTGGTTTACCTGCTACCGAAAAATTTGATTTTGTGCATAGCTATTTTAAATTGACTACATACATTTTTCTCGGTGCAAAAACAGCACCAAAATAAAAAATATAAGCTGAGGTTCCATGAATAGAAAGTAGCACACAACAATTTAAGGACTTTACTAATCTATACTGCCTGATTGTATAACATAACTCGTAAATATTATTCTCCTTACTAACTTTTCGTTTGTGATTCCCCTGTGAGTTCCAGATCATCAGTAATTATGGATGACAGCATGTGTGATGGCATACTATAACTTATATAAAAGACGTTTATAAATGGTGCTTATAATAGCCTAGAGCGCTTGGCTGGCAATCACTATGGCATTCTGTATTTTAACATCGTGGTTCTTTTTGAGAACCCTATGCAACAGTAGCATACAAGTATAACTTTGTTTACCGCTTTTCCACTGTTTAAAGGCTCACTGAACCTGATCTTACTGTCTCCAGATGATGTCGGCAGACAGCCAGAAACCGGTAGTGGTGTGTAAGTGCGGGGGATGTGAGCACCACAATACATCGGTCTTTTATATGCGCCTCGAGTGCTTGGCCAGCAATCACTTTGTGATTCTGTGTTTGAATATCGTGGTTCTTCTTAAGAACCATTTACAACAGTGGCATTCAAGATTAGCTTTGTTTACCAATTATTCACTGCTTCAAGGCTCACTTAACCTGATTTTACTATCTGCACCCGATGACGGCAAGCAGCCAGGCACGGGTAGTGTTGTGAGGGATGCGGATGTAAGCACCGCAATATAATATACAAGTTATTTTGGCGAGAGTAGCGTAATTCGAACTTACACTTGCGTTTTTCGTAACGAAATGTATTCATTAAATTATTCTCAATAGTGTATCTCGTTATTTGTTTGATTTTTTATACTCCCAATTCTGTTGTCCTCTTCTGCGAAGGTGTTTACCACAATATTTCGGGAGTCGATGTCGCTTCCACATTGGAGACGTTTTGGGTATGAATGGTATTGGCCAAGTTGTGCACTTCAACTAACCGTTTTAGGCTAACCGAATTAATTCTGAATCCATTTTCCGCTAACCCCACTAATAATTTATTTCACTGCAGTTGTTTTGTTCCGTTCTATGGGGCACGGTGTGAGCGAACAGCGATCCAACAGAGCGAAATCGATTGTAGGTTTTCATGTTGTCGACGTCACTTTGTAGCTCTGTCGTCAAATGTGTTGTATGTTATTAATCATTGAAGTTTAGCTTTTCCATTGTGCCCGTTATTGGCGCCTAATGTGTTTAACGCCATTAAAACTGCGAATGCGTTCTTCAAATATGTCGTTCATTTATGTTTATTGCTAAGCAGCTGAAATATAACCGTAATATACCGTCCTTGTAATTCTGAAAATGTTCTTATTGTATGAACGACACACTGTTCGGAATATTAATTGCTACAGTATAACACTAGAAAAATGGTATAAGTATCGGCTAAATGTGCCACAACGGTATGATAACAAAATCTATACAATGATGATTAGCTTTGGAAAAGTGAAAATATATAGTCTTCCGAATATTTTTTACAGATTTCCGTCAACTGCTTTCAAGGCAAACCAAACTCGCCGCTTTGTTTGGTTCTCTTTTTGTTACAACTTTCCTAATCCTTATTTTACTAATGGTCAAAATTTGGTGAGCCTGCATGTCCCGAGTAATGATAAACGTTGTTTTTCCAATTCTGCCATTCCCCGCATGTAAATGTTTTGTCATTGTTACCCGTTGCTTTCTTTATAGCATACGCTGAGACCCGTGATGGAGGATTCGAGGGTTCTTTGAAAGATTTCGCTAATGAGGTGATCACTCATCTATCCTGGAGCATTTGGGGTAGTTTCGCCCTCACAACGGCCTTGTTACTCTACTTAATAGTTAAAAGTAATACAATGTACGTATATTTATTAATGTTAGCGCTTGATTCAGTTGGTGGTTTTTGATTCCGTGTACAAGTTTCGCATTTAGTGCTGCATGATGAATGATTAGTTGTGATCGGCATCTATCTATTCACCAAAAACTGTGCGTTAAACCTTAGGCTACTTCATAATGTATTTCGTTAATCTTGTTCCGGAGGATATTTATGCCACTTAAAGCTAAATTGTTGCACTACCGCACTTCGGTCTTTTGCTTGTTCATGACACTGTGACAACCAATTGACATTGGGATCGAGATTTTGGTGTGGCATTTTATAGTCCATGCAGTATCCGACATCTGCGGATAAAAGCTTGCTTTCCATACTTAGCAGGTGTTTTTATCAAATTGTAATAGAATGTATTTTCCATTCACAACTACATCGCTCATATATATGCGTGTGCACAAACTTCTGTTTAACCGATTCCAAAGTGATATCCTTAATGGTTAACCGGAATTTTAGCATCTACATACTCGTTGACCGGTAAAGTAACTTTTTTCTCAAGTAGGCTGCATGTAATTCACATCATTTTAAACAATTAACCACAACTTTGATTAGCTTTAAAATTTGTTTTGTATCGCTGAGAAAATAAATTCAGTTTTATCAAACTTAATGGCGAAGTGAAAGCTCATTTGCATGCATCTCCATCACACACACACACACCACGACCGGTTTCCTGTTGTTTGCACTCATCGGGTAGGGACAGTAGGATCAGGATCCGCATGCGCAGGTTGGTCGTACCAACCTTACCCAAAAGTGTCATACAAGCGCAACTTGTTTAATTGCAAAGTGTTTGAAATTTCTATTTTGTAAGGCGTATTGGAAAGTATAAATATTCGATATAACAGCGAATCAAAGAAAATTGCTGCTGCTGCAAATTTCCGTTGAAACCATTACGTTGCAATTTGGTTGCTGTTTCTATCATCTTGAATCTTGAATCTCATGACGGAACAAGTAGAAACATTTGAACTTTTCATGAACGCTTTATTTTCTATGTCGACCAGAAATTGTCGGTACGTTCGTTTAGCCTGGTGCGTGTATCCCAGTAACCGTACAGTTCCAACCTGCTGACTGTAAACAGCACGAGGCCGGTCGTGGGGTGAGAGGAAAATTCATGCAATTACATGTTTTACGTTTGAGTTCATTGGTCTGGCCCAAAAACATGTGTGTGGACATATTTGATTAATCAATTTGGTCGTGCCAGCCTTATTCAACAGTTGAATAAAGTTCATAACTTCGTTTTCTGTTTTACTACTCGAACGTGCATAGTGTAATGCATTGCATGATTGTTTGGGCATCCTTTTGTTGTTTATTTAAAATAAATGCTAGTTATTTATCGGTGTTAATTTTATTAAAGGTGTCTAACAACGAAAGAAAGAAAGCGTAACCTTCCCAACAATCAGAAAGTTAGTTTTTTGATCATTCAAACGATGCTTTCGTGGTGGCTATTTTTCGAAGTGAAATTATTTTTGAAAAAAAGTTAATTGCTTTTAATTTTAGATATTATGTTTTAATGAAAGTAGTAATTTACCACTTGGGTTTCGTTGAGAATGCAAAGCGATAAATGGTTCATGCTTAAAATCGAAATTTATCGAATAATGTTCGAAACGTCAATATTTATACTGAAAACGTTTTTCTCTTTATTCCACAGTCTTCCAGAAATAAGTCGAGAAAGTTATGTTGAGTTCCAGCTATTTAAACTTTATTTTCATAAATGTGGCCCCTTTCGTTTCCTATCGCGTTGTTTTGGCCATTAGAGCCATTACGCAACTCCGATCCCATTCCTACGGAATGGTCAAGGTGTTCTACTAGGCTTATTTTTAACCACTTCCAATTTCCATTTGGTATGGTTTCAAAACAAGAATTCACCATTTCGGCTGAAATTCGAACTGCTAACCAGCTTATTGAGCGGTGCGTGTTTGAACCCACGTGCTAAAATATGCATGAATTATTTTGTTTTAATATTGTGAGAATATAAACTCAAGTATATATTGATACAGCTGACGTTTATAATTCTAATTATATAACGAAGTCTTTCATTAACCCTTAACTGGGTACACACAATACCACCTTCGGTGCAGAACGTTTAGTCGATTCGTTATTGTCCCAAAAAATTGATATCTCACGACATTGATTTCTTGATATGAAAAGAAATTATTGAAAGCGCAGCGCGAATATCAGTTATTGACGTCCGCTGCTGAAAATGGATGATTCGTCGAACGAGGCGGTCACCTTTTATCGCGGTGAGCATTGAGAGCGCTATTGTTACTTCAGATTCGGGTTCGCGTTGTGGAATATGAACTAATTGCGTCCTTAAAATGACCAACCCTGTTAGAAATCGACGAAATTAGGACATTTCAACTGGTCATAATTTATGTCGTGTTGGACTTTCTATTGGACAAGATAATAAAAGATCAGGAATTTAATGTTTTTGGACGCTAACTTTCATTCTGAATAACTTTATGTCTATTTTCTGAGCTGTTCTCAAGATGTGTCAGGCAAGTCATTATGACAAGCTGTAGAGACCAGTTTAAACCTCAAAGAACGTATCCTCAGGTTCCCCTATTAACCAGGTGTCTATGTTTGAATCATTCAATTTCGCACAATGAATTTTGTTCAACCAACTTGGCTAGTGTTCGCACATCCGCTTTTCGAGTTTCTACGTTGTACAGCCAATGTATCCATTTCTTAAGAGCAGCCCATTTTAAAATGCACATTGATTTTGCCTGAACAGGTAGCTGATCTTTAAGTTGTTGTCTTACTATTAAATTGTTGTTGGATATATTGTTCATAAAATGTGAATTTTCAGTCCCCTTCACTCGTTTTTATTATCCAGACAAATTTCGATGGCAGAGTAATACCTTAATGCTCAATAGTTGCAGATCTATTTTGAAGTAACTGGCTTCGTGAATTACCATTTCGTCCGTTTTTTAAATTGGCCGATCAAATAATATGTGCTTCAAATTAGTCAATCGTTAGACTTGTTTTTAATCGGCGAAAATCATTGTGTGTACAACTTTTTCCCACAGGCATCGAATGCCACAGTCTCCCAATACTCCAGGTCAAATAATTCCGATATTTCTCCACGTACTAATGATGTGAATCAAAAGTTGCTACCGATTAACAACGTTTGTGGCGAAGGCCGTTTATGTAAGCCATACAATTCTTCATAATTGTGGGTGATTTTTCAATTTAGAAGAAACCAAATAATAGTTGTTCCCAGGTTGATTTCTATTTCTATTTTCTAATTCGTTCTCATGTTTTTATCGATTACAATCTATGCATTATCCCGTGTGCATCATGTTACGGCGTTAAATTTTAATTGGAAGAATTGTTGTCATCGTTATTCTGTATTCAACCATAAACTCCCTTATTTGTGTCAATTGAGCGAAATCTGACAAAAAACTAAAATGAAAATAAATTAAAAAAGTTATATTTAAATGCTACAGTTTATCAGTCAGCCTTTGGATGACCGTGCCACACAGTGGATCTAACTCAACCGATTAAATCAATGAAAATGGCCAACTTTTGGAGTGCTTACCTTCACTGCACTTACACACCACAACCGATATCTGTCTATTTACCGTCATCAAGGGAGACAGTAAGATTAGGTACGGTGAGCCTTGAACAGTGGATAATTAGTATACATAAGTGTTAATTATATTGTCACCGCCAACCTTTAGATGGCCATCCACTCAGTGGATCATAAAATAGTTTTTCTCGCGTTGTTTCTAGTTACTTGTGTTTTGCATGAACTCATGTGTGTCAAGATAAGGCGCTAAATTTTAATTCGAATAATTGTCATCATTTGAACCGTAAGCTCTTTTTGCATCAATTTCGGAAATCTTAACATTATTTTGATATTGAATCATGGAATTAAAACTAAATTAAATTTTCTTTCGTAATCGATCAATATTTTTGTTTTTTATTCATCAAGCGCAATCAGTACCACAAAATATGTCATCAACGGCCCCGTCTCATGATCTAGTATCGTGAAGGAATGTGAATGCAGTTTGTAAGAGTTGCGGTGTTTGTTGAACTTTGAGCATTAAGGTGTTTATTTATTTAATCTGCTTTCGTGATGCGCTACTAACAAGCTAATACATTTTGTGATTTTTTTCTCGGCTACGTTTTTCTTATACAGCATACCTGGTTCAACATTTTGATTCTAATGCGTCCATCAATTTTCATCCACGTGATATCGCCTTATTCAAGGGTGTTGGCCACGCCCCTTTAGAGTATGAACAACACACGACAGTGCTGCCAAGAGGAGCGAATCTGGGAATAATTCATCAAAAACAATGTCCTGTTGCTGTGGAATTTGTTGAGCCCGCAACCGATTCTTGTTTCGCGAATGTTCGGTTGGATAGATGTGCTCAGTCAGCTATGCTGGCTTAAACCTGCAAGTGAACTACCTAGTAGCGATGTATTATTACTGCGGCCATTGAGGTTGATGCAAGCTATAGGTTTGTACCTAGAGTTATTTTGACCACATGCAACTTGTCAGTTAAATCATTAAACGATTGGTCTTAGAATTAGCATTTGGAATGAGGTAATTTTGTCTTCTCGATAACACTATGATTGATTTTTGGCTATAAATCTGTGTTGCCTATATGTAAAAAGCTTAATTTTGTCACCAAAGTTTTTGCACCAAAAGTTCATACAACTTTAAAGCTTAATCGCGAAATCTTCACCCATTTCATACAATTTACCGGATTATATCAAAACTGCTTCCCATTTTCGGCTTTCACGAAACAATTATATTACATATCAATATGACAAAGATCGGTTGCACGATCACTATAGATGTTGACGGCTCCTTCTCGATTGATCGGGTATATGACGCTAATCAAATGTGCCAGACTCGAGAGACATTGATGAATGCTTAATCGCAATCGGTTAAACGGTGGACGGTAGCTCAAGCCGTAAAACGTTGGAATACTATGGTGATGGTCCTTGGTTCAAATCCGAACCGAGATAAGATATGCATTGCTAATTAGCTCGAATCTGACTGAAACTCTAGTCCAACGCTTCCAATGTGGACCGTTGCGAACAACATTGTGAATATTTCGAAGGACTTGTTACTGATGAGTAGTCACAAAACATAACAAATTTGATATATTCGTAGTCCAATTAATATGGATGGTACTTTTCAAAGTTTATTGGATAATGATCGCTCAAATAATTTCCGTCTTCGAAGATTTTCCATGATTCAATTTGTGTAAACGAATGAAGCTAGGCAGTCAACGTTAAGAAGTACGTAACTCTTAACTATGGCTGCATAATTTGATGACCAGTGACTGTTATTTTCCATTGGCCATTTTGAGAAAAATTTAGTATGTAGTAAATTTAATACTCTTTGTGTAATACACCATTATCCAGAGGAATTCGCTTTGATATGAAGTTTCGTGAGTGGAAATGTTTGTCCATCATGCATCATCGAAAGATGCATGTGCCTAATACCTACCGAGGGACCCATACTGAAATTACCAAAAATCCTTTATATCTTCACCTTCAATTTAAGCGCGACGCTTAGACCAACTTTTTAACCTGGAAGCTAAAACAAAATTGGTCGATGTACCATTACCTGGAGAAAAATGGGCGAATATCTTGCAACAACAGACAGTTTATCGGACAAAACATTTAATAGCTCGTCAGGCAAACTCATTGTGCCTATTCCCCTACTATTTTGTGCTGGATGCATCGCCCCATCTGATTGGCGCACGAGTTAACGACTGAAACCTGAGAATGCGTTCAACGTGTTACACACTGCAACCATCAACGTGTCATACGGACTTAGCTGGGGTATTTCGGGGTTGGCTATATAGATAACGAAAAAAATATTTGGGACCAACTTGTGCGGCATCGAGTCAACCAGATTAAGCAACTTCACGTGACATTAATTTCCATTTAATTGCTGTTACTGATCAGATTCATTTCTTTCACTTCTCTTATTTTTGAATTTGATTTGAAATACAGAAAAGATATCCTTACTTCTCACTATGTGTTTTCCTTGCAAAAAATGAGAATTTTAACGGATGTTTATTAAATCTTTACGAGCGTTGTCTTTGATTTCGTTTCACCGGGTATGACTGTGTTCTGGTGATTTATATCAGCGTACAATACATTTGCTGCCCACAAATGTCGATAAAAAGTGATATCGTACTCAAAATAAAATCAATGGTCAATATATCCTTTCTAACATGACAGAAGCGGTGCTTTTAGGTTTAACTGCCAGTACTTGTAGTGTTCTGATAAAAATTGATATTGTTTTCTTTTTTCAATCATACTCAGCTATTTTTGCCAGATTATCGATCTCCTTCTCATACATAAATTCGTGTACATGGATATTCAGCTTTCTGTTCGTATTTTTTTCAGTATTCGAATTCAATACTTGGAGAATGGTCGTTAGAAATCATCGGCTATAACAATTGAAATATTCTCTCAACTCGAAAAACTTATTTCATTGTACATAATTGTATCCACTATTTCATCTCATGATTTAAAAATAGCGTCGAATAAAGTTGATTTTTTAAAATGGCCTGAGCATTAAAAGTTATTTTCTCGTATGCTGAAAGGAAAATCTGATATCTAGATATTACTGTGATGAAATTTATTCACGTCTACCTCGCCCGATTTTGTTTTATGGCAAAAGTGCCACATCTGATTGAACGTGCTTGTCGTACCAATTTTATCTAAAAGTAGCATACAAAGCATGCGGATCCTGGTCATACAGTCGATATCTGGTTGGTGTAAGCAGCGCACAAATGGTCATGTGGTGTGTGCATGATGGAACGGGAAGCAAATGAGCTTTTTGTGCATAACCATAGGTTTAACCCCATCTACATGTGTTGGTCGTACCAACCTTACCCAACAATAGCATACAAGCACAACGTGGTTACCATTATTCAACTGTTTCAAGCCCATACGGATCCTGATTCTGCAGTCCCTACCAAATGAGCATATATATATATATATATATATATATATATATTGATCGACTAAAAATCGATTTTATCTTAATTCACCTATGATCAGCAAATCGAATTTTTCATCTCAAACAACTAGAAGTTTGCTTCACTTAGATGACCCATGCGCGATCGTGGTCGTTCTATGAATATTTGATGAATCTAGTGAGATTCATTCGGTAAAGTTAGGTTTCCAGGATAACAAAATTGTTGTACTCTGAGATTGATCGGCAAATTGGTCACCACTAGTATCAAAATCATACGATTCAGCTGAAGTCTCAACGTTTCTATTATCCATCGGATGCAAACTGTGACTGGAAAAGCGTTAATATATTTCTCGAATTTAAATTAATTAAGGTGCTCTATTTTCTCAGCGTGTTTTCTGATAAACTGCGTTGGATGACAAATTTTTAAAACATCTGCAGAATTGATAGTGTTCATCTTATCTTATTTAATTTTTGAGGCGAAATTTCAATTTTGTTTAGAACATACATTATACAGTAGGTTCATGTGAAGCTTCCAGCGTTGCTTCAAACACAATTAGAATCATTTTCATTGTGAGTCTGTGAATAATCAAGTATAGTTCACAGCCGGAGTGAGGCGTTCAATGCAAAACAAACTACTCAACTCATACGTTTAATTGCGTTTTGTTAGCAAAAATAATTAAACGGTGATTCCACATCGATGGTTTCATCTGGACTCAAATGAAAATGATTAATGATTAAAATTGCATCACGTGATATGATCCGGATAAGTTTCAAGACGCAAGATTTAAAGAACAAATCAAATACATATACATTTTCATAGGATGTACGTATACAATTCTAATTAATCATGCTTTCATATATTAATCAAGGCGATTTGAACGATGATATAGGTTGGAACAAATGTTGGACAGAATGGTATTTTTGATTATTGATTTTCAAGTGCCGATGTATTTGGGGAAAACGTTTCATAACATTTAAAAAAATCGTTTCCATTGGCGCCGAAAGTTTCAGGTGGTTAGATTATCCACAGAAAATATGTATGGACAGAATTTAAGCTCCGATGACAGTTCAGGCTTATGTGTTAGTCGGGAAATACGACTGCAAATACATGTCGGACAAACCTCAAATCAAATTTAACCAAAAGTCTGAGTTAGTGGAACACCGAATGCATCAGTATGCAAGTTAGATATTAATCAAATTGAATGCATCTGCGCTCGAGATCGGTCAATCTGCATCAAGACAGTGTAGTACAAATCGTAGGTTATACAACCCGGTGGCCATTGTGATTTACCAGTGATGAACCCTCTTGTGTTGCGCGACGTCGTTCTCTAGCAATGTTGCAAAATCTTGTGTCGTATTGCCCATGATTATTTGTATGCATGTATTGAACACTTCGTCAATAAAATTCACGAGAAAGATTTTATTGAATAATGCAGTATGCTGAATGTACGCCAAAGATGGCTACGCACTGCAGACTGCTTAACAGTATCGCATAGCCAGTAGACTAAAACTTTCCCTGATGTCGTCCATATAGGTGTTCAACTACCTAGGGCTCATGATAACCAGAAGCAGAAGAGAAGAGAAGAAGAAGAGAATTTTCGTCAAGTCACGTAGATTAAGAGCAGATAGCGTTTCCGTTGCTAACGTGCAATACGTTTTTCATACCGTATTAAGTATAATGAATCCAACGCAACCACGTCACAAACACACATTGATACTGATGCATATCCAACGTCAGCCCGCTACACTCCGAATTCCACTATCAAAACCAGTCGTCAAACATTCATATTTTTATCATACACGTCACACAAAATGCTATAAATACCTGTTGTTGAGGTGGGAAGTGCATTAGTGACTAGCGCTTTTCACAAGATGTAGGAGAGAGTGCTGAACACTAGTTCCGACATAACACAGGAGCAATTAGCACTGAAAAGAACAGCGCAAACAATAGCGAACACGTAATAATTTGGATCATTATAATGGTATGAGTGAAGAAATCTTTAAAACCGTAACGAGATTGACAACAACAAACTGCTATCTAACGATAAGTATTTCGTCAAGGTTGACCAAACGAGCCCTGCACCGTGTGGTCTCGATACGTACAGGTTGTCACGAAATCGATTGACAAATAAGATGGAAATGATAACCGGGACAGACATGTTTCATAAAAGTGATGTGATTACACAATGTGCATATATAATATTGGCTTGTAGTGTCTTCTTTATTCTTTTTTGTAATAGACTCATTGGACCAATAGACTTTCTCTCGTGTTGTAGGATACGTTGGAGAATGCGTTGATCGCTGTGTAGATTGACTTTAGAAACAAATCAGGACCAAATGTTCAAGTGTCGTTGAAACACAAAAGAACGTGGTTATCGTTCAATCGATGAACCCGAAATGTTGTGATAATTGGCCAGATGTTTGCTAACTGCCCCTCGTTGACCTGAAATGACCTGACGTTATCACTTTCGGCTTACAGCCCTCCCTATCTCTCACTCGAAAGTAATTCTTGTAATTGCCCTTCGCTAAGTTGATTATAGTTGTGGTAATATTATATAAGCCCATGCTTTTAGTCGGGTTGTGATTTAAAATGATCGAATGCACATTTTTCGATACCGTAAATTGTGTGCTTGCACAGTCATTTGTATGCATTTCCATCACACGCACTACGAACGATTTCGCGCTTTTTGCTCTCATTAGGTGGGGACAGTACGATCAGGTTCCGCAGGCTTTGAAACAGTGTGAGAAACAGTGAAGAATTTGAGCTTATATGCCAGTTTTGGATATGGTTGAGTGGATCAACCTGCTGAATCACATGTTCCCACACATGTAGATGAGTTAATCCTACAGTCATAGTCATGTCGTGTTAGCAATAAATGTTAACAATTGATGTTTTCTTTAATTTTGGGATACGTTGTTGAACGTGATTTACTTTGGAACCACAAAATACAGGTTGGAATAGTAAACGCGTATCGAAATCGATTTTATATCTCACACATTGTATTATGACTGTCACATATAATAGGAAGCACACAGCAAGATTGCCTAAGGTTGTAAATGATAATCGGCGATAAAAATATTTCAATGACATTTAAAACGCAATTCACGAAGTATAACTTTAATACTGTTTATCTGATTCACATGACTTGAAATGTTAATCGAACATAATTTTGCTGGTTCAAATGATCGTATTTTACATCACGAGTAACAGTATGTTTGGGTTTGTCCAATTTCATTATTTATTTGGACAAATGTTTTGACTGTTATTTAATTTGTGAGTGTATTCTGCGTCTAATATTATCGTTAATATTGCTTTAATCTGAAACGATTTATAAATGCGGTATTACTTATACAAATATGGTTATTCTGTTCGTGTTGTTTAGGAAAAAACACTATACGCCATCAAGATCAACCACAGTGATCCTAGTTTCAGTAAGTGGTAAATTGCTCGTCGCGATTGCATACAAATCGCATTTCAGATTTATCAACATTAAATAATTTGTTTGTGGACATTTTAAGGACACTGAAATTTCAGTATTCTTGACCTATTTTCATTCACTCAATATGCACAATAATTAAATGTGCATTAAATTTAGCAAACATTAGATGTGGTAACTGTAAAGCTTTGTGTTGTAGTCGCGTTAAATTTCTAAATCATTAATATTCAATGAATGTGATAAAGCTTTTTCTGTTGATGAAAAATGCCTGGCTTCGATTTTAAGAAAATTAATCTTATTAGAATGCAGAAAATATCTAGTATTGTTTCCACAGAACCTGAAATTACGTTGAGATTACCGCAACGAAATTATCTTATTAGTAGCAACGAGTTCAATAAAATGGAAAAAATTTCTTTCGTCGTTTGAAAAGTGAGCATTCGAATTTTTTTCAAATTGTCACCGGATAAATCTTAAACCATTCTCCATCCATCGAAACGATTAAGCTAGCATTCGTTTTTCGTATCACGAGTTACTACAATTATGACCAATAATAATCAAGTAAATCACAGAAATTGATGATTGGTGGATATGACTATATAAATATGTTGGTTTTTTCAGCTGAGCCGAATATTCATGTGTCCCATTTGGTGCCGTCAAATGTCGCTAGTTCAGTCATCGATTTTGGCATTCGTGCTGGTTGCGTTATTGTGTCCGCCATCTGACGCGAATGATATTGGTACGAATTTTCGCTCACTGATAACAAGCCAAAATACCGTTTCCTCGTGCTAAATGCTCACACTCTTTGGAATTTAGATACTTTGCTAATTTTGTAGTCGCCGCATCGTTTCATATATTTTCATTGTGAAAAGCCAATTTCGAATTTAAAATTTGCGGCAAATTAAAGCACAAATTGCAAAGAACCCGAACGCTAAACATTTCCTTAGATCTAATCGGTTTGCATAGATTTAAATTGTAAACAACTCAATCATATCAGTGGCTTTCACGCATAACTTGTGTTACTATATTCAAGGCTAAATGTACGCAATCATTACCGTCCACCTGATGATGGAAAACATAAGAAAGCTTGATATTAAGGTGAATACTTGTAGCTCAAGGATTGGATGCTGTCCGTTTTGTGTTCGCTGAGCTGGCACTGTAGCAGCTGGACGTTTTGTCATCAAGCTAGATGACAGCTAAGCTTCTTGCGCAAGGAGCTAGTTTGATGACGAAACGTCATACTGCTACAAAGTCAGCTCAGCTCAGTGAACACAGAACGCACAACATATGAAATCCTGTTGTGAACTGTACGTAAGAGAGATTTGAGATGTACAAAAATACATTTGTCATTTAAATGTATTTTATCGCTTGACCGGGAATCACTCTAGGTTTTGTATGTAATCGTCTTCATTTGTACCAAGTTGAAGAGAACACACAACATATTAGGCAAACCAACCACCGATCCTAGTCAAACCAATCTGACCCTCCTTCAGATTAACTATAGACTGCTCAGCGGTATAGTAAAAATAGAGCTGGTATTTATTATTATTTATTTTTTTAGTCATTTTCTCAGTCATTACTGTCAAACTTGGTTCGAACGAGCTTATTTGTCAGAAGTGAAAGTTTGCCTGTAACTACTTTAATCGACTGCATACAAATTTCTATCCATTATGGATAGACGATCGGTCCCAAGCACATTACAATACAATGTCCACTTTGTGACTCATATATAAATAACAGTAGCTTCCAAAGTAAAACTTTGATTCAAAACCTACTGAATCTAATGTTTGCTGATGTCTGCATAACAGCAGAAACCGGAATTGGATTGTGAGTGTGTGGATGTTAGAACCACAAAATAATACCTCTTTGAATGTTTCTCAGTGCGAAATATATATATCGTTAGTTAAAAATAAACAACTTCACGATGTTAACGCTGTTATGACTCTAGCCGTATTTAGCTAATGGCCTTCAGATCATGATAGCAACAGCACTTATTGAAAACAAACAAATTGTGAGATGTGCGCACGCTGCGATCTGGATGACTACATAGCTCGATTGCACTACATATTCTCTTGTTTTCGACCATCGAATTTTCGCTTTACAGCTTTTAATCGCACATATGGAAGACAACATTATGGCTCTTAATCTTCTTCACAGATTATTCATATATGCAAAATGATATAAATTACTAATCGAATTTTAGCTACACAAATATGTGAGTTTCAAAATAAAGTCTCTCAGAGGTTTGTTCAAACTCGATGTTTTTATCATGTTTACTATCGAGAAATTGATTAGAGAATATTTTGTATTTCAAACACTGATCACAAATAATATTTGATAAAATTTAGCAAGACTTTCGAGCTACAATTGTAAATCCGAAAAATGATTAATCCACTTCTGTTTGCGAAATAAGCGATTCCTATTAAAAAACACAAAAGGATATCAACTAACGTAAAACAAAATTGACAAAGGGTGCACCGATGTTTGTAAATGAAATGTTATTTCTATCCTCTATTTTGATTACGATATTATTTGGTGTGAAAAAATCGAAAATTTCGAAAGAGGTTTTTATATATCGTTACACGCCACTCATGTTAAAAATCTAATATCAATTTTTCTGTATCAGTCGTAAAGTGGTAAATAATGTTCTACTTGCGTCCACTATCGGATAGCCTTCTGACAAAGAACCACGATGTTCTAATAGAGAAACACAAAGTGATTCCTGGCTAAGCGCTCGATGCGCCTAAAATGGCAATCCTATTTTGTTGTTTACATCCCAATTCTCTACACTATATATATGCTCATGGAATTTTGATCGTTCAAAATTAATTAAGTAGAAATACGTTCGTTGCATCAATATCTTGGAAAAAGGAGCTGCGCGCTTGCATATTTTGGCCATAAGATTTTCAATTATATAATTTTTATCTTTCCGATAATAAGATGAACCGTACGGTAACAACAATATTAATGTCCAACTAGACAAAAGGTTTTGTTATAATAGAAAATAGAAAAGTTCGCTTCGTTTATGAAAAATCGACATCTTGTCATTTCGATGTGGTTTGATGACCCCATCCGAACGATATTGACAGTTCGATGCGGTAGAATCTATCTATCCTGCAGCGCTCAAAGCAGTAGGCAGTACTCGGAAAATCAACGAACGTTGCTCGCTAAAGGAGTGAGTTTCTCAATTATCTTTCTATAAATTCCAAGATAAATCTAGCGGAACCACGCGAGGCAGCCTTAATAAAATGTTTATTATATAATCTGGTAAATTTACTTAAACAAATCTGAGTGAATATAGAAATATCATCCGCCATTTTGTTCAAGCGTTTCATACGTATTTGAAATCAGCCAATCTACTCTTGAGAAATATTGATAAATCTGTTTGATTTAATCATTTCCTGTTAAATATTTGATGTATTCTATTCAAGGATTTCAGCTATTTTATGAAATAATTGTGCGTTTACATAAAACCTTTCTCTCAGTCTTTATCAAACGTGAGTCGACATGAATTTTAATAGAAATCAATTTGCTATTACGCCACCAAAGTTGGTGCATCAATAAATACAACAAATACAAAGAAACATTTATTTTATTTTCTGTGAGGCTAGTATTTATATTCACTTGAATTAGAAAGATTATTTGTTGTTGCATCTTTTTCTGACTAATAACGTTATGTAGTTCGTACATGCTTATTGTGATGGAAAAGGGTCTGCACAATTTCCAACTTGTGTAACTGCAGGCCGACCGATAAAAATAATTATTTCTTATCAGCATTGCAATTGCTTATCAAATGACCTGATACTCGTACAATTGAAATTATATCAATATATTATGGTGCTCACAATCACGCAACCATGAAATTGTGTACCCACACACGAGACATTGTGAAAGGATTCAACGTAAACACAGGCAGGACAAATTAGCACATTGGATTTGATGATCAAATGCAAACTGTCACTAGTTCAGAACAATGCATGTTCAAAATCTTACAATTTACCGCTTTAATTTAATACGTTTTGCGTTATTTGAGTAATTATACCTATAAACGTGGTATATATAATTAACAGAAAATTTAATATACATCAGATTGATTTCTAGCAAAAACACTTTTTTCATCTGTGTACAAATATAAAGAAAGTCGTGCGATTACGTTAGTTGTCCCCAAGGATATGTAAACGAAAATATTTCACATAAATACATCCAATTCGCTAAGGGTATGAGTTGGCAAGTACGCATTCAGCTGAAATTGGAAGCCAATTAACGCGACAAAAATAATAGAGAAACATATTGGAAAGAGCCAACTGTTAAGTGGACGTCGGTGTCTAAAATTGAAACGAGCAAAACCACTAGGCACGAGATACAAAAAAGCGTTTGTTTACAATTTTATTTTGCTTGCATATGTGCACAGAAATTCACAATTAAGTATTCAGTATATATACTCATATTGCAGACCTGATGAATCTTTTATCATCACGCAAAGATTTACGCAGAGTTAAGTAAAAAGTTTTTCTAGGACTAAAAATATATAATAATGTATAACGTTTCTGTGCATTCTCGCTTTAAAAAACTTTTCCACCAAAAACGCGTGTCGAGTTCGAGAAGCACTATCGTACCCCGAAAGTGTTTGACTGTTTATATCTCGCGTTTGAAAAGTTTACGTATTACAAATGAATTGCACTTGTTATATTACACTTCAAGCCAAACTCATTGAGTAGTTATCAAATACTGCAAGTGTTTAATCTATTCCGTAATCTCATAGTTCCACCATGAGGAGCTCGACAGTGTGTCCACAAGATAGAAAAAGAAAGCTCTTCGTGGAACCTTTTTGACGAAAAAATTGAAGCCATCATTTACACGACGAGGCGTCTTATAGGGCTACCTAAATAATATGAAAAATTAGATAAATGAATTTGATGCATTTGATTTTTCAGCGTTTATTACTCACGGATCAAGCATCTAATCTTTTGATTCAACATGGTTAATGAATTCCTTATTTATAGATATGTACATAGATGTTTGGTAGCAAACAAGGGACGAAAAACAGGCCCAATTTTTGTGTCAGAATTTATGACACCCAATTTTATCAACTAGATGAGCAATGAAGAGTTCTTTGAGGACATTTTACTGCATTAATTCAAGCATCTATCACAAAAGCAAAGTAGCATCTCAAGCATGTTTTTTTGTCAGTCATCATAATTTTCAATACAACTTAAAATAGTTTTATTTGAAAAAATCATTTCAGAAACGAAAGAATTATTAAATGGTATGTCAACGTAAATTCATAAAATAAGTTTCGATTTCATCCATAAATATGGGTAAATGCTCTGATTTTTATTAGCAAACATTCAGAGCAGTATGTGCAGATTTAAGTTATGAAATAATTATAAAGAATTGAAATAAATTGCATCGAATGAATAAAATAGATTTACCGGCATTATTATCGTGTATCTCGAAACGCCATTCCACGCGATCAGAGGCGTTCCTACCTTCGGACGCCATATGCGGTACGCAGCCCCTTGGCATTCAAATCCTCCTTTACACATATCACTTAGGTCGTTACACGACCCCATTGTTGCCGATGCCAAGAACAAATAGGTTTAGGGTGAAGGAAAAGATTAGTGTGCACTAAGTCTGTCTTTCGGAGGACGTTGTTGGATGTGAACGGAAACGGATGTATTCCATTGTATCGCATTCGGACGGCAACGTTAAATAGCCAAATTTATCACAAAGTAACAATGATTAAACTATTCCAAAGATCGCACATCCTTTTACTTTAGCGACCTCTCCTTGCATTCATAACCCAGTGCATGGCGCATCGTTGCTTGATAAACACGTATTTGATTTTGTGACTGATTGCAGGCCTGTGCGAAAGACACTGTTGATGTCTATTTGCGTAGACGCCAGTGTGATTGTGAAAACATGTATTGGAGTTTGCTTAAATGATCATAAAGTTGACTTTATCAGCGAAGGTATTGATGCGGTTCAAACCCTTTGCGCCATTTGGCATTTTCTCTAACAACAACATAATCACCGAAGTCGAGATTGATAATCTAGTGGACGCCATAGCTGAATACAACGAGATGAAATTGGCGTCCGAAACATTAGCAACGCTAAATCGAAAATACAGTTGGAATTTGTTTTAGCACTGTTGCCGTTCAAATAGCATCTTTTCATCGAGAGACCGTTTGTCACTGAAAATGTTTTCAAGTAACTGCGCGTATTGCTTACTTTGATGAATCCAGCTCTTACACTTGCTCACGGATGGTGCTATGAGGGTGACTGATTAAAGCTAGAATTGACTCTTCGCTGGTGCTCTTACCTCACAAGATAAAAGACCTTCTCTACTGCAATGTTCAGGGTATTACGCAATATCATGCTGTCGATGTGATCTCCATTTATGGGTTCTGACAAAATTTACACCTAAAACTTAGCGGCCTGACGCTGAATTGTCATAACTGTGTGCGCATTCAAAATCTAGTTTCTAATCTACCGGGATAAATGGAAACTAAGATTTTGTACTCAATTTGAGTCATAATAAACCGATTTAAAGATAATTGTGTATGCCATAACATAACAAATACTCGTAAAAGCTCTGCCAGATAACGAGTGTTCACTACTAAATCAGTCGCGCATGATAACAGCAATTGTATGTGCAAGTCTCTACTATTTTTAAATTAATGGTCCTAGCATATTTTGCGTGAGAGCTGTGAAAGATGGTGACATTGAAATGAAGCGAAAAAATCATTTTTCTCATATGCATAATATAACTTTTAAAAATGTGCAGGCTTCTCTGAAAATCATATGAATTTAATACACTAGGTAGCCTATATACATGGCGCGATATCAGAGTTCAATATCTGGTGAACCCGACTTCGACAAATGTGTTTTACCAAAATCAAAAACCGCTTCGGTCCAGCACGAGCGATTATCGACCATCCAGTGAATATGTTCTGATGCTGAGGATATTGGTGAATCATTCTATATTCACGTTCCGTTTCTAATCACGTCGTGTTGCGTGAGAGCTGTGAAAAATGGTGATATTGAAATGAAGCGAAAAAATCATTTTACTCATATGCACAATATAACTTTTAAAAATGTGCAGGCTTCTCTGAAAATCATATGAATTTAATACACTAGGTAGCCTATATACATGGCGCGATATCAGAGTTCAATATCTGGTGAACCCGACTTCGACAAATGTGTTTTACCAAAATCAAAAACCGCTTCGGTCCAGCACGAGCGATTATCGACCATCCAGTGAATATGTTCTGATGCTGAGGATATTGGTGAATCATTCTATATTCACGTTCCGTTTCTAGTCACGTCGTGTTGCGTGAGAGCTGTGAAAAATGGTGATATTGAAATGAAGCGAAAAAATCATTTTTCTCATATGCACAATATAACTTTTAAAAATGTGCAGGCTTCTCTGAAAATCATATGAATTTAAAACACTAGGTAGCCTATGTACATGGTGCGATATCAGAGTTCAATACCTGGTGAACCCGACTTCGACAGATGTGTTTTACCAAAATCAAAAACCGCTTAGGTCAAGCACGAGCGTTTATCGACCATCCATTGAATAAATATGTTCTGATGCTGAGGATATTGGTGAATCATTCTATATTCACGTTTCGTGTCGCTTTAGTTTGTTCAGCTTTGTGATATTTAATACGGAGACGCAAAGCGAATCCTGGACAGAATAAAATCTATCATTAAAGATAGAAATTGGCAAATTCCTAAATACTGCTGATCCTGCAAATATTTAAATACGCACTTCTCGCTGAAACTTATTTTTGATGGCAAAATCAATCAACTCGCTTGCACATGTAAATTCTTTTATGCCGCTTAAATCATTTCTTTTAGTTTTAATGGGTTGATAAGTGATAACCAGTTTTAGATTTAAATTACTAGATAAACCAGATATTATTGTAGTCCGACGAATACATTAGGTCAATCTTGTCTAAATACGGTGAAAACTATATTTGAAGAAGGAAAAGATGCTGAATGTGCTATTGTAGATGTTTTAAAATCTACGCGTTTCTAGACAAAATGTCTATGACGTTAGTTGAATAACATAAATTTAATATTCATATGGGAACCGTTTGTGTACACCACGTGACGCTTGCACCTGTTTCGGGTTATCGGCTGATTTCCCATTCGTTTTAGTTCATCGATTAAAGAGTGGCAGTTGGTAAACAGGCCAACTCTTTTCAGAAAGTGTTTGGTCAGCGGTCAAAAATAAATAATATTTCCTCTGCTATTCATAGCCACTTGAAGATTGCGCCTCGATTCAACCCTTTTGTCAACCATTTCAACGCTAATCGCATTCACTCCCTAATCAGAGATCACGAGAGCAAGCAAATTAGTCGAGCGAGTTTATAACGCACAAGACAAATAACGAAGCATCGCCACTCTTATATAGGCAAATCAAGTAATTACAACTCTGACTTGAAACATGTTTACCCGAGGTGTCACTTCGATCTGATATATGTTAATCGATTTCGTAACAAGCGGTACACTTCAAGCCCTCACCACAAAGTGCTCGTTAGACCAACTTTGATGAATTGCATATCTCTCGATATCTGCTCCTCATGTGTTCTAGGATATTGTCAATTAAAACGTTCTAATGCGGAGCTTTCGAAACCTAAGTTGTCGTTGTTCTTTTTCAATCTTCCTCATTTTGTGTTGGGCCGAAGTATGATGTTTTGCATATCATTTTAAAGTTGATGATTTGCCCTTTTCGCTTATTTCCTTTAATTCAGTGTATAAAGTCGTAGTTTGGAAACGATGAGATAGTGAAAGTTGTTAAACATTGTATAACGGTTCGCAACAAATACGTAGGTATATTCGTTTCAGAATTCAGGCTAGCAGCTGAAGTTCATTATTGACATCTAACCGTATGTTTTCAACAGCATAGAAGGATATGCAAAATCAAATCATATTTTTATTGATCTCGTTCTGTTGTTACCTCAAGCCGTTGATCAATATTGCAAATTGATTTGCTATAATTGTTCAACGCCAGACCATTCTCAAGATTTAAACTAAGTTTTCATCGTCCTCACACAACAATTCTATTGGTCAATGGACATGACCATTTCGAGATGCTAAGGATCCAGCGATAATTCAAACGGAGATATTCTTCTGAAACCGATAATACGAACGACATAATAGACTAAATCATTTTGGTCAATGTTTCAAGTTTACCATTCTTCCACTGTTTCAAGCGCATGCGGATCCTGATCTTACTGTCCCTACCTGATGAGTGCAAACAGCACGAAACCGGTCGTGGGGTGTGTGTGACGGAAAAGTATGCAAATGAATATTTCAGTTCATAGATCAGTATATTTTGTCAACCAAGCTAGTAATGTTCGATTTTGGTGTATAAAATCACTTTGTCACTTATACATACTTCATATTTTAAATCTGGAATACACTTATTACATTGGCTGATGCACAGGTTTATACGCGGGTGAGATTCATAAATTACAATACTCTACATTAAACTAATTGTGTGTAACTTAGTCAAAGTAAAATTTCTTCTTCATCGGATTTATTTATGTTATTCCAATGATTAAGATGTTTTGTTTATAATAACATAGGTAAACGATAATTGTTTCAAAGCATACCCGTTTGCTGACTCAGATATAGACTAGACGATGCATGCATATATATTGATTCTTTTGAACCTCAGACCTGCTCAAGTGATTCAATCTAAGTATACAGGATGGAGAACGAAATCCAAAATTTGAATTTTATCCTTCTTATCGGTTCTGTTTGGACGATGAGTTACAGTTTAGCGTATGTTGATTATTGACAGTGTAAAAGGCTTTTGAAAATGTTCCAGATTATATAACGGAGGTTAAATTAGCCAAATGCGAATGGTATAATGCAGATATTCCTAGGTTAGTGCTTCTAATCTATTGTCCCCTTTTGTTCCGCACAACCACGATCACGGTAATGGGCTAAACGGATTTATAGGTTTCACTTTGAAATTTCTAATAGTTATAGTGTCCATCTACGATATATTCGTGTATACTTATTCTATGCAACGAGAAAATGGGGTTAAGGGCCAAAAATTCAGGCATTCGTAGCGCAGCCAATGTTCTTCAGTTCACTTGCAATCAAAATAAGCGCCATGTCTCGTTTAACATTTGAGCTCGAAATTGACACGGATAACTGCGCCTCGCTAATCCAGTAGTCGAAATAGGTGTCCAGCGGGATGTTATCCAAAAAACACGAACGGAAAAACAGCTGAAGTTAGAACGATTTTCGATCAGAACGTACTCCGAGATGGGGTCGATACAGCCCCACGCGATTCACATTTTTATTAGCAGCATCATGAGAATGCTTTTGCATATGCAATCAATGTTCTATCAACTAACAAATAAATATCGATCTAATGAATTGATACATGGAAATAAATGCTTAGACGGATAATTCAAATTTTATTTTAGAAAAATTTGGATAAATGCCTTATTCAGACATCAATACGTAGATTACGTTTAGATTTGGGCACTGTTCGACTGTCATGTTATAGTAATTTTGTATTTATTTACGACTTTTACATTTATGTTGGCCGATTTACTCCGAAAGCAACATTACAAACCGTTACGTTAGCATGAACTAGTTTATCACTGACTTTTAAAAATCAAGGGCGTCTAGAGGGTGAAGACATCTCACATACAGTGTGATCTTAATTGATTGATATAAGCCGTCCTTGGTCGATTCAACGCAATAGAACAATAGTAGACCATTTTAGTGCAATATTGTTTACCGACACAATATCCAAGGTGTTAAAATCGATAAATATTTTGAAATCTCATTTACAAATGATGACTATCTTCACAAGCAATCCACTTTATACGAATTGCACTCTAATTTCTCGGCATTTTTTCTGAACAGAGATGAATGTTTTTCGTCAAAATAGTAAGTAGTCTGAAATAAGCTAGTGAATTTCAATACCATATTTTTGCATCTGTGCATTTCTTGTTACTGAATTTAATTTGAACAGACCGTTTGAGCCATGTTAAATAATTGTTCAAAGGCGTGGAACTTTCGCCAGGAGTGTTTGAATTCGAACGTGTTGGGTCACTCAGGTATCACGGAATTACAAAGTATGATTTTGGTAAAAACGTACGCCGTTGAACCGTGACAATTGCAGTATGAATCTCAACGCACTTTGGAATGGTTGAAAATGGGCTCAGTCAAATTGTCACTTACTGTCTCCACTTGACGATAGCTAACAGCTAGATTTCGGTTGTGGTTTGTAAATGCAGATGATATTGTGGAAGTGTGAAGTGTATCACATAAGTGTGCTAATCACGAGCTTTCACTTAATATGCAGTGAATCACCCACCGGCAAAACACAAGAGCAGTAAGCACCCAAGTATTCGACGACGACAACCCTAAATAATTTTGTTTTCGGATGAATTGCATGAGAACGTTTCGATTATGTTCAACTTGTGTTCGCCGAGCTTGCGTAGTTGGTGTGAGACGTTTCGTCTCAACTACAAGACGCTTCGAAAGAACGTTTGCTGATGATGTCATCTAGCCTGATAACGAAGCGTCCAACACCAACTACGCAAGCTCGGCGAACACAAATTGAACATCATTCAAAGTTTCGATTGACAACAACTTTAGAAAACTGATGAACTGGCCAACATCAGCCACCATTGAATAATATTTAAGTTGTCAAGGTCGCTCAAACGAGCCCTGAGTTTTGTGAAGTTCAATTGAGCCAGGTAGCGCGAAAGTGATTTGCAAATCAGATCGAAAAGATAACCGATTCAAACACATTGATGACAGCATCGTTATAACGAGATTTGTCTATAACGAAAGGCATTTGTTGTGTTCTTCTTTACGTGCGTACTAAACGCTTTTGAGAAATTGGCGTTCTCCTGTGTGGCGGGATTCATGAGTGATAGTGATTAACATTAAAATGGTTGACCTCAGAGGTGAATCGAGACGCCATCATCAAGTGATCGCAAATTGCGGGGTGGACGCGATTAATGTGTCATCGAGTGTTGTTGAAACATGTGTAAACGAAGTCACCGACGTCGGAACATGGAAATTGATTTGGTCACGATTGATCTAACGTAATCACATTTTCCTATTAAAACGTGAGCAATATTAAAGATTGGTAATTTTAGAGATTTCATCGCTTGGCATACATCTACTTTGTATATCGTTCATCCAAATGTGGGTTTTGTTAATAAACCCATCATTGACTTCCGACTATAACTTTGTTTTACTACCTCTCAACTATTTTAAAGCAAACTGCGACTTATTTCATTATCTCAAACTTATGACAACAGACGACATGTAACCAATTTTGGCTTTCCAAGAGGAAGAATGCGATCATCATTTCAATAGTGCTAAACTTCCATTCTTATCTGTTACATAGGGTTCGTAAAACGAACCACGATGTTCAAACAACGAATCACATGGTGACTCGTGGTCAAGCTTATGGATAACCCCGCACTTACAAACCACTACCGGTTTCTGGCTGTTTGCCGTCATCATGTGGAGACTGTAAGATAAGCGCCTTGAGTGATTGACCAAGTATCACTTAGTGATTTTATGTTTGAACATCGTGGTTCATTGTACGAACCCTATGTAACAGTGGCATTCGAGTATACCTTTGTTCACCACATATCCACTGTTTCAAGACTCACTGAACCTAATCTTACTGATGACGACAAACAGCGAGAAACCGTTAGTGGTTTGTGCGTGCGGGGGATGCAAGCAACACATTACTTTGGTCTGCCATTCTTAGCATTCTTGTGTGCGAGACGGGTGTTGTCAATCGTAACAAAATGAGCAAAACAGTCTAATACCACTTCATAGTATGAAATCATGTAACCTGTGCAGATGAAACGAAAGACGTGCACCAGTTCACAGCATGATCAAAGAAATAATATTTCTTACTGGGTTAACATCTATTAAAATATTTTGACCGGTTTTCATGGTGTAAACACTACTACCTATGTATTGTTTAAAACATAATGCGCTAGATGGAATATGAAAACAACACTATTTAGAAATATATTATTTTGTAGATTTTAAATACACAAAAGAATGCGAAGAAAAGAGTGAGTAATTTTCACACTTTCAGAGGACATCTATTTTATATAATATCATAAATATTGCCTATCAGTTTATTTAAAAAGTGAATCCTGTTTCGTTATTTAAAGAAATTAAAATAATGAAGGAACAACCAAAACGTTATTTGTGCCTTTTGAACCGATTGTTTTAATTGTTTCATTCGTTAGATGAACTGCAATCCATAACTTTGATTTTTTGGGGGCACTGTATAAATTTAGTTCTGCAGTCGCCGGAAGTTATGAGACATGTTAGCCATTTTATATCTTGATTCAGTCTAGAATTTTAAGATTTTCGCGAGCTTAATATGGTTGAACCTAGAATTTTAATAAGAAAGACCATCATTTGTTTTGTAGTTTTTCTAATATAAAAGGAAAAACATAAATATTCGTCCGCATACTTGTCTATTGTTTGTGATTAGAAAAGATAAATTATCATGAGATCTGTTATGCATTTTACAATATATTCGCCTTTATGGAATGTAACTATGTATGCTGACAAATAGAAAACCAAAACACTGTTAAGAATAAAAAGAAAATTTTTCGAGCACACATTTTGGAAAGCTATCTAATAAAATTAATTTTCATTTTGATTCTGTCAAAACCGGACGTAAGAGGATAAGCAGAAAGAAAGAAATGTGTTCATCAAAATTTTTGCTATTACACTATCGATTACACACCCACTATATGGTAAACATGAGTTGCAAATCCGCGGGTTTATTATCATCAAAATCATAAGTAACGTACGCTCTAAAATATTTCAAAGGTAATTTTTATATAAACAGGTTGACCTTGTAAGCCACTGTTTGATCAATCTTGTTCAATCGAAACCTACACGCATGTGGATGGATTAAGCCCATCAGGTTGAAACTAAAATCTATATTTGCATGCTTTTAGATCACATACAACTGAAACAGGTTTTGTAAATGCCACGACTGCTATATGGTTCATTGAATTAAGCTCTTAGCTGTGTTATAGTTCAACGATACCGTATCTCGTAATCCCTACCAACCGAACATTAAACGTCCTGGTGGGTGAGGCGTGCTCAGCCTGGGCACCTATAAAAGTGAGGATACCCGGAAGTCAGTATCTAGACCACCGTGCTTCCTTTATCTCCACAATTGTACTAGCAAATGAGCTGCGCTCTATTCGTTATATTTTTGATGGTGACGTTGAATTTGCCAACGGGTTAGATAATGCTGACTAAGCAAATGGTCTACCAGCTGTTAGGATGTGAGCGGATGAGTGGCGTATTTCCCTAAACATAACGATGCATCACTTATATTATGCTGTGGCAAATAGTATGGATATCTTCACGCAGGCTCCAACATTGAGTTCCGCAAGGTAAATTTTACTCAGGATTTATCGAGTGTGTAACGCCTAAAACCATCCGTGTACTTTCGTCAATTCCATCGGATATTATCTAACATTTTCCAGAAGATTGTCACATAGTTGGCTGAAGTAGAATTATCTCATTGTGATTTGTTATTTGTTAAAATGTTGAAAAGTAAATGAAAATATTGAAGTTATTCAAAATTCCATGTTTTTTAGTATCGTTTATCAAATGGTTACACATGGCGTAGAAAGAGTAACAAGAACTTATTGAGAGTAATAAATGAACAACAGTCAATCGATATAAAGGTTTTCTTGAAGAAAAAAAGAAGAAGAAAGAGAAGAAGAGAATGACTTTATTCGTGTACACGAATTTTCAGCAACACATTAATTTCTCCATAAAATACAAATATGATAACATGTATAAAGTGCAGCACAATGAAATGATACTTGAGCTAAAAAAGTGTCAGGTTACCATAGGCTTGACAAATGTGAGGTGAATCAGAAAAATAAAATTGGAGAATAACTGGAAGATTTCAGCGTCATTTAAAAATTGTCAAGCGCTTCTTTAACTGCATAACAGCTTTCGACTGATCAACCATGTATCGAGCCAAGTATGGAACAAAAGATTTTCTAAATTTGTTAGTTCTCGAATAACATAGTAACTTCGGGTGGAGGAAAAAGATTCACAAGAAGCAAGGCTTTTGTTCAGTGGCAATGGTCTTCGAGGCAAATTGAATAAATCACATATTCAATTGCGTGTATAACCAGGAAGCAATAAAATATCTTATGTTGTGTCTTTGATAATGATCACTCTCTCACACACACTCGCGCATAAATATGTTTCTGAAGATGGTTCTTGCATTAAATTAAAAAAACAGCTTACGGGTAAAAACAACCTTCACTAAAACGTCTGATTATTAGAATGTATTTGAAACGAGTTTTAAAAATAGCAGTCGAACACTAAAACATGAATTAACTTCCAATATTTTCTCCAAGGATTTCCGTACGCTTTCTGGTTAAACTATTTAAACTTCATCACGACTTCGAGAACTTTCTGAAAATTCTTAGGTGAAAATTAGTAAGGTTTAAACGATTATCTACATCAGTATTCATGTTTTTTTCAAAATATTTACAAAAATTAAATTGTTTAACAATCAAACAGTTAGTTATTTTGACAGGATAGGTAAGATCATTATTAATAAACTTGACACATTGCCATATGAATGAGTGATTATCAGGATTTTCAGACGGATGACATATATTATTTAAACTTAATTTGCATTTAGCCTAAGAGTGGAGAATCATTGTGTTTAAAGAGTTATCATCAAACTGTGAAATGAGCAGATACTGCTCTCGTTTGCCGATCACAGATCACATCATCAACGATCACCTGACATCAATCGACTGAGTAAGGACTTTCGCTGTAAGCGCTGCGAATCAGATTGTCTAGTCATTTGGAATGCAGTGGAGCCCGAACCCATCACCCGCTTCTGATGTACATCCGTGGTGGCTATTTAACAGAGGAGACCAACAACTACACCCTGACTCCCGAACAGGGAGTTACAACTGAAATCGACAGAATGAGGCCACCAGGTCTTGTCCCCAATTGCAATTAACGTTTATAATCGTGTTAAGAATTCACTTTGTGTCCTAATGAATGAACGTGATCCCGCAATTTCATACGATACAGCTGATAGTCAGCGAGAAAGCGTCCTGTTCCGTCCCACGAACAAACTCGGAGATTAGCGCCTGAAATATTGGTACTCGCGTTTGGTTAGGAATGCAAATGTTGAATTCTAAACACGATGTGCATTTCCGACATTTTTACAGAAAAATGATGAATGAATACACAAGGTTTCATTTTGTAAGCTGCGGTTGGATGAAGCAGGCTCGACCAACAGTGCAATCAAAAGTGCACACAAACACATGTGGACAGGGTTAAACCGATGAGGTTGAACAAACATTCTAATTTTCGTGCATATGTACTGTACCCAACACACGACTAGTTTTGTGTTGTTTGTACTAATCATGTAAGGTTCGATAATGTTGGTACGACCAACCTGTTCAATCCCATGTATCAGCACACACATGTAGATTCTGTTAAACACACGTGTTTGAACAAAAGTACGTGTATATGCATGCATTTTTATGCACGCAACGATTATACGATTGAAAGATTTTAAAACTGGTGTCAATGTGGTGACTGCGTTTCTTTGGCTCATTTGACAAAAACCTGTAATGGGTACTAAGTGTTTATATGTAATTCAGAACTATTCTGGCATTCATTTTACAAATGGGTTTAGCGAGGGTCTGGGTAACGCTCAAATCCCGAAATGTGCGCGTCACAACTCTCACATAAATAGAGCATTGGTATCAAACAGATGGGTTTTAACGAAACCATTATATTGATATATGAATAGACAAAATACAAATATTCAGTCATTAATTAATCATCCTTATTTTATACGTATTTGACTTTTTCTACGATCGTTTCCGTTTCAACAGTAACTGCAGGTAAGATGTGAAACTTTGCTTGTTGGTTCACTGATTAAAATCAAAATATGAAATAAATTGATATATTCCATTCCGTGTGTGATAAAGATGACGCAATATAAAGTATTACTTGGAAGAATTATTTAGTTAAATAAGGTAGTGATCATATTTGACGTGTCAATTTCATTCTAAACGTTCAGAAAACTGGTTTACTATGGCTACAGCATCTAATAAAACTATCTGACTATCAATTGTTATTGAAATCGGAAGTGTGCTATAAAAAACGGAAACAACTTTATGCAATATGTGCACTCAATGAGTGAATTTCAAAACATGAAGTGCAAGAATTTACATTTCGACGCATATCGAGTGACCGCAGGTGGCCTACACATTGTAAATCAACTACGCGTAATTCATAGAGCATGCAGCCATGCAAACAATTGGCTATACCTTGCTTTCGGTTTTATGCCAGCTTAACATATTCGCATGTCATGATCTGTTCTAATTGCAGTAAATGCTGTGGAGGCGTTTTCAGTTGTTTACACAGTACCTCGTAACGGAAACAGTATGAGGAAAGCTGAGGCAATTGTCATCAAAAATTTCAGACCAAGGTTATGTGTGCGAAAATTATTAGTTCATTCTAAACAAAATGAAAATGATTTTTGTTCATTGTTTGATGTTGATCAAATGCATTTCTCCATTCACTTAAGCAAGTATGGTAGAGTTCAATGTGAGATATCGAAACTTCTTAATCAAACCATTACAGAAAACTCAGCGTCTCTTATTGAGATATAAACAAGAGAAGTTTCTATCTATCACGACAGTGTCATCATTGAATCGGTGATAATCTCAAGCAGGAAATTGTATCATTAGAACAATTTTAACGACAGGAAAAAGTGCCGAATTTTCGCAGTGATATTTTTCTTTCATATTCGATAGCTAGATCACAAATGTGTATAATAAAAAATGCAGAACCTTCTACTATTATCAAGCGCATGCGGATTCTGATTCTAATTTCCCTACCTGATGAGTGCAAAGAGCACGAAACCGGTCATAGTGTGTATGTGTGATCGAGATGCATGAAAATTAGTGATAAACAATCGTGCTTACAATGCCTGTAATGAACATTTCTCAAAAGGCAAGGAAAAATTAAAAGCATAGATATTATTAGTGTGGAGTCCGAAGAAACAGTAATTTTGTGACAAAACAGGACGTCGTTGCACCTATAATAATGATCGATTTTTAATGAAATCGATACAATTTCAACTCATTTTCCTACTAATGAGTAGTGTGAATTAATGCAATTTATTTCTAATCAATCTTTTCAGGATGCCAAAACAGTAAGCACATGAAAACTTCAATATTTTTGTCTAAACGAAAAGAAATATTCATTATTAACCTGAGCTGTCACCAAATTGTCACAGTGAAACTTTCAATGTGTGATGCAACATAAAAATACTTTAAATTGTTCGTAATTCAAATGTTTATTATCTGACAGCGAGGTCTAAAATGTTGAGCTTGTCATCCACTTTTGGATAAGGTTTGCACAACCAAACTATTCAATCTCATGTGCACGCATACATGTGAATGACTTATACCAACGGTTATGAACAAAGACCCTTATTTGCATGCATTTTTCACACATCCCACCTCCAACTTTCCAATATATGCGAATCTTGATCGTATTGTCTTTGCAAGATCAGTGCAAACAGACCCGTCGTGGGGTGTGTGATCAAAATTCATGCAAGCAAATATCTTTAAACAATTGAGTTGTTCATAAAAATTGAAGTTTTGCTTGAGGCGCGAACTATTTAAATAATAACAAATCTTTTGTTTGAAGTTAATCACATGTTAGCATGTAAGTCTGATAGAGCAAGCTGCGTTGATTTGCAAGAAAAGTAAAAATCTTACATGTCTACTTTAACCTCCCAGATGCAAAAGTTTCACTTTTCTTTCAAGATTGATCGTGTACATTGAATAAGCGTTTTAGCGTAATCTTATAACGAGTAAATAAAAAAACTTGGTTCCCAGGACTTATAATTTTATAAGCAACTAATTAATTGTGCTCCATTTTGAGTTCACAAGGTTTGTGTGAGTTTGGGTAGAGTATTTTTATTTATGAACTCACTATGGGAGTTATCGGATTGCATGTTCCAACATGAATATACGTGAGACAAATTCGCGCATTTTCTGCTGCGTAGATGTACTTTTATGGTGATCGTGAGAACGTTTTCATGTGTGTCGTATTCTATATTCATTTAATAAGCATTTCTCTCACATAAGCTTCGCATACTCATAAGAGTAGTAAAATTGAAGTCAATATAGTCACTTCACTTATGGTAGGTTATCTATTAGTTAATTAGGATATCATCCAAATTCAACACGACTTATTCCCAACCCACATTTGATTCCTGACAATGTTCTGTAAGTCAATTATACAAAAATAATATATATATATATAGAGAGAGAGAGAAACATCCTACTAGAGGCAGCAGAACCAAGCTGTGGAGGAGCAGATATAGCTATTCGCATCTGAACACTCATCACACCACCGGTATGCAACCGACGCTGATCGAAAAGCTATGCAACACGGAAACATCATGCGATTTTGATGTACATCCATGGCCGACATCAACCGACGGAGGCTTGTGCGATAGCAAATTGGAGAGTGCTTTACTATCACAACACCAAAACACATTGCAAAGCACTTGCAGCAATGATTTCAGTCAAACATATATCAACATTTGCGATTAGTTGCTGAATGACGGGCAAGCGACTTCCGCTTAAAGCTTCGTAGTCGCACGGAAAAATCTATCTGGAAAATAAACTCTGCTTAAGTTCCACTCAGAAATACCAGGACTGATGCTTCCTGGCAACAGTTCTGCAGAATTCGAAACTAAGTAAAATCTCTCATCACATGGTTTCACGAAATATATTATATGTAGAGCAGCATGGTTTTCGTAAATCTCGCTCATGCTTGACTGGACCCACGCGGTTAACGGAGAAGCTAGCATCTAAGATTGCTATCTGTATTTCTAAATCTTTTGACCTAGTCGATCACTTTCGAATACTAAGAGAAGCTGAAGCAGATGGGTATTAGCGGACCGCTAATGGTGTGTCTTGGAAGTTACCTCAGTGAGCGTAAGATAATTGTTTGAATCAACGGGATACAATAGAGCTTACCGAACGGTTATGTCCACGAGTCAGCACTTTTCTTGGTTTACATCATGCAAGGTGATTTTCTTTGCAGTTGATATTAAACTTTGGACGCGATAAAATCAACTGCTAAATGTGCACAGCTGCAAGGTGGTTTAGATGCAATTCATGAATTGTCGGTACGGAATAAGCTAGCAATCAATTTCCAAAAATGCAAGGTGTTGCAAATCACTAAGCTATTCTATACGAATATCACTTGGGCAGACAATTTTGCGTTTGAAAAAGTCAGAAACGTAACTTGAAGTTTGTGTATGCAGCGGCCTAATGAATAGCTTTTATTGTGAGGTCATCATTCCAAGCTTCTAGGTTTGTTTCGACGGATTTTCAGGACCTCCTTACCTTTAATTTTGCCCACCATCATGAAGGCCTTCTTAATTCAAATAATGCATCGCAAGCTACGACTCTGTTGATAAAATATTCCATCGTGCAACCATCTCGTAATTGGTTCCCGGAATCGAACTAACGATTTCAAAAACTGAAACTGACTACTTTCCTTCTAAGAAACCTTCGGAGTGATGTGATAGTAACATACTAAATACTAAATACCCCACATCATCCTTTAAATACCGTGAGTCACAACCTACAAGCAGCCACTGAGCGACACTACAATTCCCCACTTCCGTATCGACTGTCGCCTATATTTTTATTATATACATGTCTGTTTCCATTGGAATGCTCTCCGCGAAACTATTTTCATCGCTACCAGCGTCCACACTTTCATTCGAAATTCGGACACTTATTTATTGCTTAACGATTTAACGACACCTGCATATTGACTCTTGATAAGTATTCAACTGGACTACACTAGACATTACATAATTACTTTTTATTCCGCTTTTATGGAACGAATATTTCTAATGATATGGTAATTGTGAAGCTATGTGCTTTTTGTGACCATAAATTCTTGAATCTTGAATATATAAATTCTCAGCAGAATATTTTCTGAATTCTATGCATGAAAATTTCTACCTGTCCCATTGGCGTCCCAAAATGTGATAAATGAAGTACTCCATAATAATTTCAATTTATTACTAGAAATCCTAATATAAATGGATTCAATTTTCTTACACTAGACAACTAATTTTGTTTGCAACTCGTTACAATTTTGTGACTGCGTTTAAAACCTTTCCAGCTCGTATCTACTCTCTAGCGATTCCGTTTTATTTCTATCTAAAAATGTATATATTCTTCACTGTTTTATATTATACAGAAGTGGCGTGCAAGGGTAAGCGATTATTAAGTATTCGATCATTGAAAATGAGGCATTCGAAGCTGCTTGATATCGTTAAACCAACTTTATTTTGGTGAACTCAAAAAGCGTTTGTCATGATAAATGAATAGAGTAGTAGTGTCAGTCATTACGTTCTCTCAAACGATGCTTCGATATTTACATAATAGTGAGGAAAACAGAGCAAAACTGGAATGAACGTTTGAGCAGAAGTTCAATATTCAATGGGCTAGATGCGATTGACGTAGAAACGGTTTATATTTACAGGTTAGCAAACATACAACGTATGAAAGTATAGATTGGCCGCACAAACAATCAGGTTGCAAGGCTAGATAGAGCAAAGGAAAACAAGCGGAATATAAGCCAGAGTATCGCAATACATGGAAACTCATTTTCATGGTTGAATGTAAGATTATTCCGTAGCAAGAAATGAGAATTAAGTGTCATAGATCAATATAGAAAATCATACGTTCGTTGATTTTGCTCAGCCAAATGATTAAAACGTTAGCATCGTTTGTCTCTCATTCAGGAGCATTTGAATCGCATGGTAGCGTTCTGGAACTCACTATTGTTTTCGTGCAATCTAGACCGCAGTATGAATGACTGATGCAAAACATGTGGGGGAACCTAGCTAATATGGGGAAGCAACAAGTTCTTCACTACATGTTTTGTTGTACATGTTTTCAAAAGTGAAATATTTTCACGTGGTGTTCCTGAGAGCTTGAAGCTTTATTGTGATCTAACTTAGAATCTGATCTCGCGAAATAAACAACTATGGATATACAGCTTTGTAAAGTGCGGAAGTTGTGTTAAACTTTAAGTGTAGTTTTGACAACTAATAGCAATGGCGCCGGCAAAACTCGTGCTCAGAATTTCTGATTGCTCTATCAACGTCATTGACTGTATGAATGCTTAAACACCACTAGAAATCCGAAATTTATGATACGACCCGAAAATAAAAGCTTCAAGATTGCCTCATACTCTAAAACAAACATGTTTGATATTCATAGCCCAGTATTGATACAGACAACATAACAAAAATCCTTTGCTTTTCATTAAAACCGAATATACCGCAAGATCAAATTCAATAATTGATTGAAAATAAAAAGGTCCACAAATTCGATATACCAAGCAAATATATTTTAAATATTGCATATATTTCTGCGAAAATCATTTATCGAGCACTCGTTTCTTTTCTAAAAGTCATGATAAAAGTTAACAAAGGTTAGTAAACAATCATATTCAACTTTTAGAATTTCTTTTAAAAACCTTTCTTGATTTGCTGGTGTGTGTGTGATGTAAATGCGCGCAAACGGGCTTTTTGTTTATGGTCATGGGTTCAAACCCAGTCCACATGAGTGTGGGCTCATGTGATTGTACAGGTTGTTCGTGCCAACCTTTTCCAACAGCGCCATAAAAGCGCAACTTTTCTCTTCATAATAGTTTTCAAATAACTCATAAAAATACCTTGAATGACGTAGACAAATGATTATAATTATTCGAACATTAGGTAATAAATTATATAGGCTAGACTCAAATTAATGATATATATATTCTTATCCGCGCAGGAGGATCATCTTAAACATCATTCTTCATCAATGACTCTATCGAAACACATCGTAATGCTTCCTTAAACGTTTTGCTACCGGTGGTAATTTATCCCATTTGCGTCACGCTACATCTGCCAAAAGGGAACTGCTTATTAAACAATTACGGTTTAATTTATCTCGTTGATCTCATGTGTACATTTTCCGTAAAACATTTTATCTTCTATGTGTAATTTTTATAATATTCGTTGTGTGTGTTTTACCATTGGTCTGAATTTGAAATTTCAAAAAGTTTCGAATAGAGCTTTGTTCTCCATCTATTTCTTCATATAAATTTACACGTAAACCGGGACGTTGCGATTCAATTGAGGATGCCGTGTTAGTCCGTGTGTAATTCATCAAACAACAAGGATATACATTGTTGATGTACAAAATCGCTTTTGCCAGCCCTAAGCAATGCGCTTTATCATCTACACTTGGTCTTGGATATCCCTCACTTGTTGGAAACAATTGAGCACACCAAAGGTATATTTGAAGGTCAAAATCAAGTTTTACAAAACATAATTGCTTTGGGATGTTTCACATTCGATATTTTGTTTGTTAAATGCCTTCGTGATGTGATAATGCTAAAATTTTGCACTCAAAGCAAATAATGTTTCTCCCAAATAATAAAAAATCGCAAAGCAAATTTCTTATATCTTTTCTCCCAACAAACTTTATTCACATATTTAAAATTATAGCCCATTTTAAGCAAAAGATTTGAAGGTATAAAAATGGAACGTGCACACAAAGATGCCATCTAACTTTTAGATGTTTTCGGGTTTTCAAAATCATATCTGATCATGCTGATCTTGATGAGACATCGTAACAACCCTCGTTATAATTTAGACAATTTTCCAGATTCGAATCCATTCGGTTATCTGGAGCTACCATTGAAATAGCATAATTCTAAAACGTCAATAAAAATGTCTTCTTTATCTTTATTCGTAGAGTCTTTGGGTGTGTGATAGAATTGTATGCATATGAGTATATTTATCAGAATCATGGGTTTAACCCCATTTACATGCGTATCGGCACATGTGATTGAACAGGTCGGTCGTGCCAGCCTTATTGAAGAGTGGCATACAAGTACAACTTGTTTTGTTCAATGCCCCTTAGATATTCAATAGATATTTGCATTAATAAATAAAAAGGTGGAAAATAGTATTAACTTTTCTCTTTGTAGAAAATAAATCGTCTTATTATGTTAACAAAAAATTATTTTAAATCATGTAGTTTTAAAGGTTATCATTAAAGGTCAGTACAGATTTTCATTTCAATTTATCGATTAATGAATTATATCATATAACATTCATGACATAACAACATTCATTTCTTTAACCAGATACAGTAAGGATGCTAGTGAGATACTCCAAAGCAACTAATGTTGCGAGAGACGACTATCGAACATCATAAGATTCTTTGACGGACCAAAATGGAATCAACGGACTCAAGTTTACTCTTGTCGACTTAGCTAGCAGTGCACATATTCTGAATTAGGTGGGGCTCAAACACCTTGACATTAGTTGTTATCTCGTAAATTTTATCCTAGTTTACCAAGGGTGATTTGACAGATCGCGATTGTTTGTTTGTTTGTTGGCCTCCATCGGTCGATGTCGACCATGGATGTACATCACAATCGCATGAATTTCATGTTTTGCAGCTTTTTGAATGACTAAACAGTCCGATTCGGGAGGAACAATCTCTCCCGCAGCGCTTGCAACGATAGTCAGAAATCTGTCGTATGCATCAGTTGCACGCTGGCGGCGTGATCTGCGTTCAGCAGCCAAGAGCTGTATCTGCTCCTCCCCAGCTGCAGAGACGCTTTACACAATGCCTCCAAAGTGAGCGGTCAAGAGCAAGTTCTTCCCAGCTTGCAGGGTCAATGTCAAGAGCTTTCATATCTCTTTTGCAAACATCTTTGTACCGCAAGTGCGGTCTGCCCAATGGTCGACTTCCTAATTGCAACTCACCGTAGAGTAGATCTTTCGGAATACGACCATTTTCCATTCTGTAGACATGACCAAGCCACCGCAGGCGGCGCTGACATAATAGAGTGAACATGCTCTGTAGACCAGCTTTGGAAAGCACTTCAGCTTTAGATCGCGATTGTACGTTTATGAATATTCCTGCAGTCTAGCATGCGTCTTTTCTCGTTTCGTATTTAGCTTTTATTCGGGGAGAGTTAACGCCTTGTCAGTAAAAATATTTCTTTGGGAATTTGTTGATCAAGTTGGATAGATCTAGAAACATTTGTTGTCAATTGACAATCGCAAAATATCGCAAAACTGAGCCAAGTGGAAGATATTTGTAATTTACCCATTCATCGTCCCCCTGAAACTGGGGTGCTTCTGTTGAAGCTCAAATAATTCTAAAAAATTATTTAGCGTAACGTGTAAGTTACAGAATACTAAAATTGGACGAGTGATTACAAATAAGGTTACATGTTCAGTAAAAGCAAAAATAAACAGAAACAAAGTTATACTTGAATGCCACTGTTGCATAGGTTTGGTACAACAAACCACGATGTTTATACACAGAATCACATAATGATTCCTGGTCGAGCACTCAAGGCGCTTGTGGATGTCAAAATTAATGTGTTCTGAACGAACAAAACAAACAAACTAAAATCCATTGCTGGTTAAATATCTCAGTCCATCCTGTTCAAGTGGGATTATTCCCTTGTAATTAAAAATTCAACTTGATGATAATTCGTTCATATTGTTGAACATAATTGAAAGAATATCCTTAGCACGTTCATTACTCCATTGTGCTAAACGGGAAGCAGGTCTGATGTATGTGAATAGATAACTATTATTCACAAAATGCGGATGACCAGCAATTCGCCTGAGAACAAAAGCATTTGCTCAATGATCGATTTTTAAATGTTCTTTTTTTAACTCGTAGAAAGAAACTCCGTAAAATTCGAAGCCTGTGAGTTGAAAAATGAAAATAATTTGTGCATCTGCATAACGAATCTAACTAAACTCTAAACATATATTTTCACTTATATATATTGTTGGCCTCATCCGGTCGATGTCAACCATGAATGTACATCAAAATCGTATGCATTTTTAAGTTGTACAGCTTTTGGAATGACTAAACAGTCCGATTCGGGAGGAACAATCTCTCCCACAACACTGGCAACGAGAGTCAGAACTCGCTTGTGGGGCGTCAGTTACACGTCGGCAGCGAGATCTGCGTTCAGCAGTCAAGAGCTGTATCTGCTCCTCCCCAGCTTGCAGACGACACTTTACACAATGCCTCCGATGTGAGCGGTCAAGAGCAAGTTATTCCCAACTCGCTGGGTCAATGCCAAGAGCTTTCATATCTCTTTTGCAAACGTCTTTGTACCGCAAGGTCGGGTATTCCCAATGCGTCGACGGCCTAATTGCAACTCACCTTAGAGTAGATGTTTCTGAATACGACCATTTACATTCTGTAGATCATGACAAGCCACCGCAGGCGGCACTGTCGCAATAGGTGGAACATGCTCTGTAGACCAGCTTTTGAAAGCACTTCAGCATAGTCCACTTGTCCATCCACGATATGTAAGATATAATATATATATATAATATATATATTATAGATATATATATATTTTATATATATATATATAAATAATATATATTATATATATAAGATCTATATAGTAGATTTGATATTCCATATATAGTCCGATTTAACAGAGCACTTTGGAAGTGTACAATGTTAATCTAGATTCAGTACTTAAATCAAACGCTCAATTGTAAAACCGGGGTTTGGTAACAATGCGAAATATTATTGAAATTTATATGGTTTTGAGACGCAATTTTGTTTTTAGTGTTGAACTAGATGACATCATCTCAAGCTTTGCGAACACAAGTTGAACATCATCCACACCCAGAGCAACGAATATCTTCCTCTATTGCGTTTTCAGGTTACTTATGATAAAGCGCTTGTCTGAGATTATTTTAGAGACATTGGTTTGTTCAGAATACCGCTTAATAGAGAACCGTATATTTAATCCCAGACATACAAAATTATATCACATACTGGTGAATTACAAGCGCCATCTAATTGAGAACGGGGACAATAGCGATAATATTTAGTGAGATCTGTCCACGTGCATGCATAGCATGGCACAACATTCAAGTTTCCGTGCCGTTTAATCTTTTTTCTGATAAGTGAGGATTCTAGTCGTTAAGAACAATTGGTCAGAAACTCACTAAATTTTCGATTGAATGTTCATACTAACAAACTCACACTTTATATACTAAATCGAAATCTGGATCTGCATACTTCTCACAAAAAGTTTCTGTAATTGGTCGAGACACTGTGTAGCAATTCTACATGAAATAATCTATTTCATCTACAATAACCAGTTTAAAAATACGAGAACATTTGTCCGATCAATGCAATTATGACGCTTTATGAAGCTTCAACAAGTTGATCTACAGTCTGTGATGTGGACAGTCAACTGTGCAAAAGTAACTGAACGGCGTCCGGTCCACTCATTGAACAAAAATTTCTGTTATGTAGATGACTTGTAGTCAATTCGAACCTTTCATCTGCTATTGATGGCAGCAAATTGATGGAGAGCCTCGGGACCAAGAATTTTGTCGTCCACTTTGGTCGATATGAAGATGTGTATTGCAAGCGCGTTAGGATTTTAAAAATGCAAATCCACTAGCATGTATCTAAATTCCGATTTGGTAACGATCGCAGCATCCGTAGTTTTAAGCTTGACATCAATGTTTCTTTATATGCATTCATAGTAAGTAGTGAAGAATAGGTTCTTCGCAATACACAAGTTGACATCTGGAGCTTTAATTTCTATTTAAAAAAGACAACATTCCGCGAATGCGAAATACAACACGAGAGACTTCCTAATTTCACCATTCCCTGGGGAACTTATTCAACAACCCGACAGTTTATATTGTATAAATATGGGCAAGCCAGCAAAGAGAAAGCTGGTCTATTAGAGAAATGTCCTTTAGAACAGGTTTGAAGCGTCCACCCTACATTCTACTTTTCGAGTAGGAACACATGCGTTATCAACCTGTTTGAAAAGAGAACGGACAACTTGCATACAATTATTAATATTATAGTAATATGGAGATGATTCAGCAACAGTCACTTTCACACCGATTTATTTTAAGATTGATCGAAAAATTAATATTTATGCTGTTGCAATTGTATCGCTTGATCAATATCAAGAATATGTAGAAAACCACATCTACTCACATGGAACAGAATCACATGCAAGTATGCTGTAAATTGAATTTTTAACGTTGAAGTTTGATCGCAAAGGCTATATCAGGAAATTCAGAGGACACAGTCCTTCAATTAGTGATCAGTCGATTGCGATAGCGGTTCCGCTTGAATCGGTGTAGTACTTGGGTATGATATAACATGACAAATTGATACTAGGCACCTGGAATCAAAATTCGAACTATCTGGACGACACTGATACACGAAAGCGTAAAAATACTAACGCAACGTAGAGGCTTGTCACACAACCTGAAGTCATAAATAAACAAGAACTAACTGCAGGCAATAATTTTAAATTTCATTAACATTAATATACATTGGTGATGAGCTCAAATTTGAGCGAAACTCGAGTCCAATGTTTCCATTATGGACCGTCGTGATAGACGTTGTGAATGTTTCGATTGAATCGGCACGGATGAGTAGTCACGAACATTATTACTAATTAATAACTGACATAATGACGGTTGAGCTTACACTCTTTAAAACCTGATCGAATTTCTGGACAACCAAAGTGAAGTTATTGTGTTTCTATTCAAAACCATTTTAAATAAGCCATTAGGATTTCCAGGCGTAAACGTAAATGATACTGATTGTCCGAGTACTGTCTATCACTGTGAGCGCCGCTGGAGAGAAAGTTTCTCTCGATTCAAACTGTTTAATCATTTAAAACGCTTCGAAACCTGAAATCGTCTTGTTTTCCCATGAGGTACATCCACGGTTAACCTCAAGAATGATGATTACAACAACAAAAATACTCAGAATTGCTTCAGAATTAACAATCACTGAGTCTGTGATACATGTTCTTATACTGTTAAAAATTATGTATGAGACGTCATAAAAATGAAAAGTTACATAAGCATTTTGAAACGAAGGAATTTCGGTTCTTTGAAAATTTGAATGAATTGACTGTTATTGAGATAACTTGCTTCGGATCATAAAAACAATGTGAAACTTAATATCACTACGCCTTTGTTAGTTAAACTACTCAAATATGATTGAAATGATTTCATATTCTGCACAACGACCCAAATTATATCACCACAACCAGTTTTCTGGAACATTATAGTCCTCAGATGAAGACAGTATGCAAAGTTACACTAAGTCCTGAAACAGTGGTGAAGAGGTAAATATTTATTCTTCGAAGCCAATTTTCATTCCGCTTCTGACAACAAGCCCCTGTATTCAGAAATACAGTCGCGATAAGATTGTTAGTTAAGCCGTTGACACCAGCGAATTTCTTTGCTCACGCCCCCGTGATTAGACAGAGGTCATTATGGAATACGAAAAATATCGCAATATAATTATTGAAGCGAAAGAATTTCCCTGTGGACGGAATAATAGCTACTTTATTAAATTCGTTCGCCCACCATCCTTTTTGGGTTTTTCCAATAATATCGATCATGCAATTCTACTAGAATAAATGTTAGTAGAAAATAATAAATATTTACCTACGTTTTATTAAAAATAATTCTCTGCTAAAGTCATTCATCAAATAACCTCGCATCGACCCTAATTTGTAGTACGTGAGCTGATAACTGATTGTGAGTTTGCTTATTGAGATTCAATTTTTGTTGTCATACTTGATTTCAAAAACACTCTGAGAACATCCGATTTGCCTTATGTCTGATTGACATGCGCTCAAACGAATAACGATTGTTAGCTTGGGGTAAACAAATCTGCTCAAACCAGTTGCACTAAATGCTTAGGTATGTGCTATGCAACAAACAGCTAAAGACGGAGACATATTTGTAAGATTTCCATCCATCGAATGTCTAAACCTTATCGCCCCGCTTATCCCTGGACAATCACAATCGTAAACACACACAGAAGACAATCGAACAATAAGCAAACATTCCAGTTCCCGAAATCCTCAACACAAAAAACGCTTTATTTTCAATCATCTATCACACACATAACATTAAAACAGACATACAGTGGACTGTTATGTCAATCGCCTGCCCACAGTGTAATTTATCTCACGTCTGCGACGGTGATTCAGTGACTACCGGATTCCTTCATGTCAATAAACATTAGGCCATGGATGACCAGAATTAATTTCATCTTGTTGGAAAGTGCTGAAGTCGTCCTTTCACCTGTTCCTCTTTTTTAGACAGTGTCATTCGAACAGTTTCTTTTGATTCTTCGGATACGACAAACAACCCCTCACAATAGCTCCGCATGCGAATGGTGATCAGACTTATGATAATTCTCTCGTGGTTTTCCATTCTGCATTTGTCTGTTTCACTTGGAATAATTTACACTCTGCCGTTACTCACCCCACTAATTTACATGATTTTATAACTAAATTGGACGATATTTTTATCCAATCGTAGGTATGTCAATTAAATTTGTTCAGGTGCATCTTCTTTGTCATTTTCGTTAAAGAAAAATGTATTTAAAGTCTATTTAGCGGATGACATTTTGCACAAACCCGTATTTGAAACGATATTGGATAAAAATTATTTTGTATCAACAAAACCCAATATAATGTTTAACAACTTATTCTTTTACCATAAATTCAGCTCTCGAATTGTTGGATGCAGGTTTGTTGAAATAACTTGAATGATTTTGTTCACCTGCTGCGTGGAGTTCATTTTAAAAATATCTAAGGGAAATATTTTATTCAATTTTTTAGAAGAAGCCCGGTTGAAATTAAGTAAGTATTCCAATAGATATAACAATGACTTCACTTAAATGGTAATATGGACTAAAGGAAACAATTGACTGTCATGAATTGCTGATCAATGCAATCACAAGAAACAAACAAAGAACAAACAGTTAGAGAATGACTTCAGTCTGATACATGCTGAATGGCACAAAGCAAGGATAATTAATTACAAGCTGAATATGAAGCAATGGAGGATTAATCAATTGTGCCCACATTCACTTCGTGTGTAAACTATTCATCGTAATTTGGCCGGACATTAACCTCTCCAAATTTTCTATTGGGTAGACACCATATTTTTTCAGTTAAAATCTGTTTTAGTTGAAACATCCTAGCCTATAAACGGAATGTATACTATTTTGCTACCGAAGCTAGATTGATACAAGTCCAATCACGCGCTATGTGCATTTCCCTATCCGCTTTCAGAGGTTTATATTCATTTATCCATATTTTGCGTTATCCTGCAGTATTTAGTCAAGCCGATTGCTCTGTCTGACATGAACTTTCATAGTTTAGAGTTCTAAACAATCTCGGTGAACGCGAACGAAGCGGAATCACGTTAACAAAGCAAACTATCTTTGTGCAAAATTTCATTTCGAGCTAAATAATGCATGCGTCAAAGTAATCAATGTTGAATATGATGAGTAAGAAACATTGAACAGGAAGACGATGCGTCTTGATAACATCAGATATTGTTGGGAAGTTGGAGCATGGATTATTAGTTTATAAACCAATAGGATCAGGATCGAATATTTTTGATTGCTATCGGCTTTTTAATCTTCGGAGTATTTCAAGCAATTCTTCGTAACTCGCTACATGGTCCGGTATACGCGACTGAGAGCGCATCCTTAGTGGTAGCACGTGTAAACCAGGTTGATCTTATGAAGCCATTTTCCGACCAGTTGATAAAAGCGTATCTAGTAAAGCAGTTTTCACATTGATTTGATTGAACCTATGATTGATTGAACCTATATATATATATATATATGTGTGTGTTTGTTCACGAGATTGATGTACAAATAACACATGTTTATTCTTACAAAAAATCACCAATGTTTGAAGCAAAAATAATTCTAATCACTTCTTGATCCGCAGATATAGCTTTAATGAATTAACCTGAAATTCATTTTGCTGTAGAATGCCTTTCCTAAAAATATAAACGACTTCTCTCTCGTCGTCAAGTATGCTTCATACGAATACTAACAAAATGTATTTTCTTATTTGCTTAAGAAAATATTAAATTGGTTAGTTATCAATCTGCTAATTGGAAAATATCAATAATCTATCATTAATTAACCGATTTCGATCATGATGTACATGACGAACGCATTATATTTTCACGTTCCATCTCGTTTCGAATGGTAAATTGTTCGATTCCGTTGGAACAAACGTTCCCACTTCGGTCACAGCAATATTTAGTACTCAATCGCTGATCTACGTTCGGTAGCCAAGAGTGTTATTTTATTTTCCCTAACTTGTCTGTTCAATATTAAGAGCGTTCATATGCTTTGATAATAGACATGACAGCAAAATACGAGATTTAAAAGTTCATAAAGCCTTGATTTAGATTGTACCTAGCGAGAGACGGAAACCACACTTGCATTCTCCAATATGATATTTCAAGTTAGTACGTCAAAATTAAAGTCATCAGACTATAAAAAATTTATTTGCGTGCATTTCTATCGCACACCACGACCGCTTTAAGGCTGTCTGTACTCATCAAGTAAGGACAGTATGATCAGGATCCGCATGTGCTTAAAACAGTGGAAGAATGATAAACAAGTTGCGCTTGTATGCCACTGTTGGATAAGGTTGGTATGGTCAACCTGTTTAATCACATGTGCCCATGCCCATTTAGAGGCTGTAATAGCACATAACCATCAACAAAAATGCTATTTGCATGCATTTCCACCAAATTCTGTACAAAATACACATACAATATTCGTAGAAAATATTCACACAATGTCGATGAGATAAATGTAATCGTAATTATGTACAAGGTTTTCCGTCTTGATATAGGTATCTTGCTGCAAAAGGAAATTCAATATGACGCTTAGTTAGGCAACATGAATTACCTCCATTGAGTCTTTGAGCATGCTTGAGTTTTGATAGAATCGTCATGTAGCGATCGTTATCAAAGTTCTAATAGGTTATTCAGGACTTGTAAAAGTGTGTTGAGAACTTTTGATTCCAGGTTAATATCGCTAAGCATTTTACTTCGTGCTAGTATGCTTATGTCCAGTCTTCTGCGACACTTAATTTGACATATTTTTGAATCGTTGAGTTATCCATGTAAAGAACTTGTCGATAAGCATGTTCTAGAAACATTCTGGTGGCATATATACCTTGCCTTAAAATCCACGGATATCATTGATTGGAACATGTTTAGAACCGGTCGTGTATTTATAATAGAAAACATTTATGTGCAAGCGATTAGAACAGTTTTGGAAGCCTTTAACATCCGACCCAGTAGTTTCGTCAGACCAAGGATGATAGTCGGGACAAGAGAACATGAGTAAGTAGCAGTCAACCCACCACCTCTGTTTCAAACTTACCGCAAAACAGCCTACAGTAAGCCTAGGTGTATCGCGCCACGTAGGCATGACCAGAAAAACAATCATGTTCGTAATTGTTCGAAGTGTTCAAGATGATAATAGATTTAATGGAATATATACTAAGAGCAAAAATGTAGGAATAATCCACAATTGCGATTTTTCAAATTATTCACGGAACCTAAGTTAAAAAGTAAAGACATTGTGCGTTTTAATACAACCAAGTCATTCAGTATACTTCATTCTTTATATATATATATATATATATATATATATGCAAACTGTAATTATTTGTAAAGATTAATGAAAAATTGAGAATTTGCATTAATATACATATCGGCCATCCCAAAGTGTAATATCTCCGACTTGGATATATTAAGCGATGTGCAGTAATGGATGACTCTTGCAGCTGATGTATGCACAATAAGCCAAGTTCCAATTAGAAATAGTCCGATGAGCAGTCGAACAGTCGAACAGAATACTATGATTGAATTCTTAAATGCCCCCGACGCTATAATTACATTATCTTACTGCATGGTGTGCTAGTTGAGAAAACTTGATCTCTGGACACTGTGAGGTTATTGACCTTAAACCCGTCCGCTTGTTGGCTACTAAACGATAGGAGAAATCGTTTTACTGAAAGGGGAAGGTTTTATGAATTTTTACCGACTTCACCTACAAATGCATAGTTGTTGTTGTTGTTGGCCTTCTTCGGTCGATGTCGACCATTTATGTCAAAGTTTATTTGGCGTGTTTTCATTCATGGGCATCTTGTCACGAGAGCATTTGAAGAGATCACGATTGAAGCATAGTAAACGGAATATCAGTGGCAAGACTAGATAAATAATCATTGAATAAATCCTATATCATGCAGTTCACCTGTTTGATTAATATGATGGAAAGTGTTTGGCGAAAGCGTTCATTAGTGTAATGCCTTATAAAAGATTATGCTCCAGGATCGATTGTCGTTGACCCATTGCGGTTTCATTTTTTAATTCAGTATTGATTGTTGACAAACTAAAACAGATTATCAAAATAACCTTAATTTACCTTGTATAATCATTTCGCATTTCTTCTATTTTTCAGATTCAAACAAAGTGACCTAGGCTTTTTCTTAAAAAAACAAAAAATAGTTCAATATTTATAATATAATATTGACAATTAAATACACAGTTGCATTACAAACTTCGTTTACATAAAACAAATCGCAGGTGGAGAAATGTATGACTACCTGCATGGGTTATGCAGAAAAAATAGTTAAGTCAATAGATTGGAGCGATTGACGTAAATCCACTGTGAATACCCAAATGTTGACTGTCAAACGTTTTGTAGCGATGACTTTAATGCAATATTGCCAATTGAGCACTGTTTTAAAAGTCACTAAGCATAAATTTTTAACCTCAGTTGTTGTTTAACGATTTTCTGTATTAGGAAATCGACAACAAGATTTGTTACGCATTTGCATGCATTTCCATCACACATACAAACACATCACGACCGGTTTCGTGTTGTTTGCACTCATCATGGAGGGGCAGTAGAATCAAGATCCCCATGATTTGAAACAGTGGAGAAACTCTGCACAAGAAGCGAACTTGTATGCCGCAGTTGGGTAAGACCACAATGACCAACGCGTTCTAGCACATATTCTCACATACATGTAGATCGGTTAAACCCATGTTCTTTGACAAAATATCCGCCTGTATATATTTCCATCACTCATAATTAATAGACTCACAAAAGTCTTGAAAAACAAAATAATGCTACCATGGTTGAACCATACATTCGAAATCCCGAATCATTTATCTATAATCTAAAAACATTTCCCGAGAGGCATGCTATGTATCATTCTAAATACAGTCACAAACATGTGACGCTTGGAATTTGTCGAATAGGCGATTTTTAGGGCCAAGCGTGGAGGTTGTCCGGATACATTTGGAACAGTTCTCAATTTACCGGCTTATTGATCCTCGACCACATTTATATATCGTCCGCGAACAGTGCCATCTGACGCCTGATGAAAACTGGTCTGTCATTGGCATAAAGCGCAAAACGAATTGGTCCTAGTAAGGATCCCTGAAGCACTCACCGAAATCGACAAACCACTATCCACAGAGACTTGAACAAGCCGATCATTCAGGTAATTTTCCAACCAAGCAAACAGTCTGCCAGTCACTCGTAAAAACATTAGTTAGTGTGGTAAAGACGTGTGCCGAAATAAATAAATTTAAGATGGATATGCAAACTTTATTCCACGGGCCATATTGATGCAATATGTGAACCGGGTTCCCGTATTTGGCAAAGAAGCATTTCAAACAGAATTGCAGCAAAACGGCGAGCAATCATATAAAAATTTCAGTAATAATCGGAAGAGTGGCCACAGCATTTCTTCAGGTTTATTATTAGGATTCAAAGATTTTGCAGTGACAAAAGACACATGGCTTCCCATTTATCAAATAATAGTTCATGAAAAAGACCCAACACACCATCATGTAATATCACGTAAAGTTCAGTTGAATACATACCATGAGTTAATACGCTGTTGTAGTTAAATCGTATTGCAACAAATACGCGTCGAAATTGCGAATGGATCTTTTAGCGCTGTGAGAGGCAAACAACAGTTTATTGGTGTGCAAAGGAAAAGGAAACACATACAGGATAAAAATATTGTTGACAGATAATATGAGAATGGTAAGTTTGTAATATCGAGAAAGATTGTACATTTTACCTTTATCTATCATCCAGATCACCAGTTTGCTCAATTAAAGCATAGTACGCTGAACACAACTTATGTCGCAACACATGAGCAGGAAACATAAAGAAATACCGACGACGTCAATTGCAATCCCGTAATATTTCGGGGTTCAAAAGGATGGCATCAAAATGGTTCGAGTTACAACATATTCGAAGGTATGAGAAGGTGGGTAAGGTTAGCTGCATTCGAAAGACATGCATTTCTTAAATGTCGGTTAAATGAACCCGGCGTGGCGAGGGCTTAAATTTTACCGTTTGGCACGAAATCAATTGTCAAATTGGATCGGAGTGACAACCTGGACATGCGTGTTTCAGAATCAGTGTTGTGGATGTTTGATTTCCCTGTATAAGAGAGTCATGGGTTTTGATATTGGGCTGAGTGCAAATTCAATATTCTAAGTCGCATTCCGTATGGATAATTAGAAGGTCAAAGTACGAAATTTGTCGCTCTTCTTACAACCAAGGATCCCATGCTAATAAAGCATGTTTGATATACATATAATTTTCGTGAACAATACCCACTGTGCAGTCTAATCTTTGTAGTATAATTATGCAGTTTCACAGGAACATTCTGCTACGCATGAAAGAGGAAAGTTATTTACCATCCATTTCGTTATTGTTTCGAACAAACTTCAGAATTACAATATAAGAATTGAAGACACAACTTATATATTTCTTTGTTATTTATGTGTGTGTGGGTTATCTACATTATCACTTACCATTGACATACGGGAAACCGTTAAGTAATCGTCACAACATGAGTTTTGTGATCAGCCATTGTTAAATTGATTGCAACATCGTGGGTTCTGTGTGAGCTACTTTGCTAGCATCAATAAACAAAGTTATAAATTAGGCCACATTAGATTAGGTAGAATCTAGCGTATTTTTTCAAGTAAAAGTAACGATTAAAGTGTACCATTTTGAAAAGCATACAATTAATTTCTCCAAGGGTAAAATGCATCAAATATTTTCGAATCAACTGAGGTCAAATTTGGACGTGCACTTTCGAACGAAGTACGAAATACCGGGACTTGCAGTGAAACGTTTGACTCAAAAACTTTTGCTAGTAAACTGGATCGTATGTCAATCAATTAAGACGGACAAGAAAAATCGTTCAGTCGACAAATTGTAACTCGATGTCGGGACATGTTTATCATTTTTTTAAATTTGTGGTGAAATTATCGTAACAGCTGAAAATTCGTGTGTACGAATAAAGTCAATTTCTTTCTTTCTTTCTTAGACGATCTCAGGTACATTCAGTTACAATTTTGACATACATATAAATAAGGCGAATCCTATTCAGAAAATAACCTGATTTAGGCACATTCAGTCGAATTTCACAGATAAATACATGCATTTTAGTAAATCTAGCAATAAATTATACTTAGCACTTGACGAATGTCAGTGAGGACATTTCCAAATAGGATACGTGCAATTAATTTTTATCTTTTGACGAAAAACTGCTACTTGTAACAAAAAAGTAGTATATAGATATTATTTTAAAATGATTCACTTCTGATTGGACAACCTTGATAGGAGATGATCCGCCAATATAATTATGACAATCAATTCATCCCACCATGCAGAATTTTGTTCATTTTTCGGTAAAATGCGAGTGTTTTGGATGATTTGGGTGGGTTTATCTGTGGTTTCCGTTTCACTCTGCATTTGTGGTGGCCTTGCTCCACAATGGTTGATCGGAACAGTGATTTTTGAGGCTGCTGAACGACAACCGTTGGGATTAGCGAATTCACCCATCAAAAGCACTTTGGGATTACATCGGAGATGTGTTTACTTCGAGTATTCGCCCAAACGCGGACAAGATCATAACGAAAATGTTAATCATCTGCAAAATTTGTTACTACTTCGACGCGGTTGCGGATACTACGAGTATGAAAGAATACCTCATAGCTCGTGGCGTATAGCATTGATCTTGCTTGTTATCGCGATTTGTATGTTGGTGTTTTGGATCTTTTTTCTTTTATTAACGGGGTTTAATCTACATCTCTTGAAAATCAATGGAGTTATTCGATTTGGAGAAATCGTATTGATTTCCTCTGGTGAGTATACAGTTCATTGAAACTAGAGTACTATTAACAGCTGCAGCTAGACCGACGTACAAGTGTATACATTTTGGCTCCATTAAAAAACTTTGAAAATCTTTACTGTTTAGCTGGCAGTATTATTGTAACTGAATTATTTTAATTTCAATAGAGTATTAAGTTCCGTTATGTGAAATATTGCACATCAAGCCTGCAAATATTAAAAACAAACTTGATTATCTTGTAAAGCTTCCTCATTGGCATTTCCCACATCACTTTAATTTTAATATTTTAAGCAGGAGGTTTAGCTTTTGTATTTTCTTTGGGTTGCAGAATCTCTAAGATTATCTGTATATTTACCGTTGCCGTCGTTTAAAACATTACCAGAATAATGTTATTCCCCAGTACCGCAACTTCTGCTGTTAACACTAACTTCCATCTCATATATTCGTAATTATTATTTTAATTGATATATTCATTTTTATAACCGTCGTATTGATCTCATTTAATATTCACTATAATATGCTCTCACTGCGGCTGATTGTGTCCTAGAATCGTAGAGTTAAAAGGATTTCTCTTTGATGTTTCAACCATTTTCTTTATCTTTGCCTGAAATCATATTTCGAAATAGGAATTTTGTTTGTATTTTGCTGTGTACTCTATTTATATATATACAATTGATATTACCTTTATTCGAATGTACAAGTCCAGTTTTGCATTCATTTTCCCTTGAAATTATAATTCTTGTTTTTGTCTACGAAATCCAATTTGTTTCGTTGAATTCGATCTAATCTAGCATTATTCTGAAGCTGAACTTTGGAAATTTTTCAAGTAAATATTTCTCCCTCAGTTGACAACGTTTTCAGCTGTTTCACCTAATGATTGACTTTACGTATAATTTGAATGATAGTATAGTTGTATATGGTAGTATTTGGTTAAAATATAGTTAAAATAAAGAATCATTTTGTCTAATTTATTAGAAAAAAGTGAAAACTAGCTAGAAGCCTTTGGTTGGGAGATCCGAATTAGTTGAATCTATAAATGACAAAGACGTTGATGGTGTTTCATTAAAATGGCGTTCTAATATCTCGTTCAGATGTAAAGTAATGTGTTGCTCACATCCGACTCGTTTACACACCACTACCGGTTTCTGGCTGTTTGCCGCCATCAGGTGGAGACAGTAGATTACGTCCAGTGAGCCTTGAAACAGTGGATAAGTTGTAAAAAAGGTTATACTTGAATGTCACTGTTACATAGGGTTCGCACAACGAACCACGATGTTCAAACACGGAATCACAAAGCGATTCTTGGTCAAGCACTCGAGGCGCTTATGGATGACCAAAGTAATGTGTTGCTCACATCCTTCGCACTTATGCACCACTACCGGTTACTGGTTGTTAGCCGTCATCAGGTGGAGACAGTAAGATTAGGTTCAGTGAGCCTTAAAACAGTGGATAAGTGTACAAACCCTATGTAACAATAGCATTCAAGTATAACTTTGTTTACCACTTATCCACTGTTTCAAGGCTCACTGAACCTAATCTCACTGTCTCCACCTGATAATAGCTCTCTAGTTCGAGCGCTACAATTTATGTCGACACTTGTATTGATAGATTTGAGATTAATCTTGATTTCAGTCCTGCTGAGTAGATGTCACTGGGCTAATCTGATTATTCAATTTATACTGTGAGGTTATATCCATAATTTTGTCCTTGGTGGTTTTAGCTGCTCAGTACAAAAATCTTTTCTTGATTTAAACAAGTAGCGTCAACTGAATATAATTCATATTTTAAATTTGCTTTCCAGTTATGCTTATAATGATGGAAATATATATATATCAAATTTCCCATTATTTTAGGCTTTCTTTTGAGACTTTGAAGGACTGATTCGGTGATTGGACAATTTGTATCGTAAAATTACAGCGAATTCTTGAAATGAATCCCACCGATATGCGCCATGTTGTCAGCATGAAGCTTTAGGAATGTAACCATCGATTTTCTTCGCGCAAGTTGCCCGCCTGTATCATTTCCTCCAATAAGGAACACAGGTGTTTTCATGGGTGTTTTTGTATTTGGCACATGGGAACATGCTTTTGTGGTGATAGATGTTATTGATTGACTTATCTTAAGGGCTGTCAGAACGCTGCGGAATCTCAGTTTGAATGTCAGCAGAATAATCTCCCCGATTTCGAAATTGTTTGAACATTTGGTCATTCAATGGGGCATCGCTTTTTGACTTAGCATTTTTTTAACGGTCGTTTCATTTTAATAAATGCAATATGGATAAATTGCAACATAAGTTTATGTGAAAGTTAAGAAACTTGGTAGATCCCTTAATTATTTGAAACACTCATTTTTTGGCTTGATTACTTTGCTGGCGGTAAAAATCGAAAATTGATGCAAGTTTAAAGTCAAATTTGTTGAACTTTAGGAAAGCCATCAACTTGACTATTTCTTATCATAAGGGACATCCGGCATCTGCTGAAAACTGGGTATTGTGAAATGAATGGTGTCGTATCATTGACAAGCTATTCAATGTTTATTCATTGTGTTATCATGGGCTATAAATACAATATAAAGGCACCGTAACATTTTCGTTCCATAGCGATTTGTTACTTATTCACGCAAGGATTGAAAGTTACGCGACCATTATTCGTCGCATCGGGTATGATCCGAAATTTTCTTCCTTCGATTGAAGCGGAGATCCGAAAGATACTAATTGCATAAAGAAATCCTAAATACCAAAGTAATGTGTTGCTCACATCCCCATCCCTTACACACCACTACCGGTTTCTGGCTGTTTGCCGTCGTCAGGTGGAGACAGTAAGATCAGGTTCAGTGAGCCTTGAAACAGTGGATTAAAGGGAAACAAGATTATACTTGTATGCCAACTGTTATATAGGGCTCGTACAACGAACCACGATGT
>JACCGJ010000644.1:26222-51866 GCA_013407085.1 Atriophallophorus winterbourni | reverse complement strand
ATGGCAAATCAGTTCACGACGGTTACTACGTAGTAGAGTGCAAGCAAAGCAAGGCTACGGAATGACATGTGAAAACGATGAGATAGTGCGCATAAAAAGTAAAACAACGTGTGACGAGGCGAGAATCGGAACACGGATTGCAATAATCGTTCAAGTTGGCGTTGGGTTAATGGAAACGACATGAGCGGCTTTCTAGTGTTATCGATCAACATGAACGCACTTGACAGCCGTGCGGAAGTATCCCAGCGCCTGTTCAAATTGACCGAGCGCTTCCAGTGAGTGTCCAACATTGTTCCACATCTTTGCATTGTTCGGATTAACTTTCAGAGCAGACGAGAAAAGCGAATATTCGTTCATCCTTGAATCGAAATACAGAAAGAATGAGTGAAACATTACAAGCTCATTTAGAGAACAGTCATAACCGGGGTTACAGAAAATCGAGAAAAATAGAAACATGCAAAAGTGAAACGATTCACTGGATCATCATCATCATCATGAAGCACAAGTCTGGAGCCAGACAAAGTGCCAAGCAATATGAAGCAGGAAAAGCAGATAAGCAAGCGCGTGGAAAAGGGAAAGCAGGCAAGCGGAATGCGCAAAAGCAAATGCACAAAAAGCAGCTTGTTTTTGTAGTTTCACTGCATGCGATTTTTCGGGTTTTTTGTTTTGTTTTTGTTTTTTGTTTTTTTTATGTAAAATAATACCGAATAAAAAATTATGACACACATAATAAAATACACTGGCGCCACTGACTTCGGTTTGTAGCCATATCGCGTAATGTTTCCAGCCAACTATTAGGTGGAGCTTTTGGACCCCACCCAGGCAAACGAATACGCCCAACTGAGCCTAGCGCTACGGTGAGTTTCTTCATCCCAACGCGCCACGTCATGGACTGGCCACCCGATCTTTTCTCCCAGCTTCTGCTAGGCTCTGCGAATAAGGCGCGGTACGGTAAACGGTGAGTAGGCATTCTTAATACATGTCCCAACCATCGCAAGCGAGCAAGCAGCAGCATTTCTCTCAGTCCGTGGCCACCTGGTCCTAACACCCGCTTGCAGACATCTATATTTGTAACACGATGCTGCCACCGAATGCGAGCAATTCTACGCAGGCAACGGGTATCAAAAACAGAAAACCGACGGACATCTTCCGCTCGGATAGACCAGGTTTCGCAGCCATAAATGAGTGTAGCACGCACCACTGCGTTGTACACTCGGCCTTTAGTATGGAGTGAAACATCGCGTCGACGCCACAGGTGGCGAAGTTTAGCAAACGCTGCACCCGCTTTGCGAACACGATGTGAGATCTCGTCCTCGACACAACCGCCAGAGGAGATACAACTGCCAAGGTAAACAAAGCTGTTGACCAATTCAAGATTGACATCGCACACAGTTAGGTTTGGAAGAGAGCCGCTCCAATCCTGGGTAAGTGTTTTACACTTGTTAGGCGCAAAGCACATGCCATACCTTGAAGCTTCAAGTGCCACTGGATGGGAAACAGGTTGTAAAATCGAGCAAATCTGTCATATTTTTGTCGAATCTGAACCCAATTGAAAGTTTTTATGCTCTCTTAGTAGTAAGATCAAAGGTACACATCACAAACAACTACATCCAAACACGTGGTATATTAGGCTACGGTTCGTCAGCATTTATACCTTTTGCGAAGATGGAATCCAAGGTACAAGAGTCCGTTAGTAAGAACAATGAATTCAACGGCCCTGAACTTACAAACGATGGAGTGAATCGGAATATGATCAGATGGCGAACCGGATGGTCAGTTACAAACAATCGTTGCTGCCGACTCAAGTCGCCCAGTTCAACAGGTACGCAAAGATAGTGTAAAGAGAAGAATTGTGGAGATAATTAGTAGAATAATGAATTCGTACCATAACAAGTGAGTAATACCAAGAGAAAGAGCACATGGTTTTGACTCCAAATCTAATAGAAAAGAAATTACAATCAATATGTTCAACAAGTGTCATCGTTCGGGGGTGAAAGCCCTCGTACGGAAATCCATGAATGCCTAGGAGTAATTCTGAGGTCAGATGGCATTTATCAAGACTATGAACTGACAGTGAATGATAAGGTTGCCTAGACCCGGGGATAAAAGGTCATGAATAAGAAGGCAAAACAGACAGAAATTCCGAACAATGCGGAAAGCTCAAATAAGAACGGTTTCCGGTTACACAAGCCTAAATCGTGATCATAGAAACGAAATGAGATTCCATGAAATCAGTCGAACACAGGAGCCTGCACGAGTGGCTCCCCGAGCCCGGCGAAACTGCTTCTACCAACAGGAGAAGGGGCGAAGGCGAGTGACTGGCGCCTAAAAACCAGTTTGCTTCGGGCAAATGGAGCTCGTTAGACTGGGAGAGTATTTCATCTAAGGGAAGGAAAAGCCTGATTTTCAACCTCCGCTACCTTGCGGGATACCCGATCCTGGGAAAGGCTTCGGGAGAAAACCCCGAGGAAAAACCTGGAACAGAGTCTGGTAGACCACCTCTTTCTGGCAACTCCCTGCTGCCTTACAGGTCGCACTTGGTTGTGCAAAGGCTAGAGAAGCTGACTCGAACAAACGCCGAGTGGTGCCGGGGAGGCCGCTTTGTACCCAAATCCCCAAGAACCTTCATTGAAGCCGATTCATCCTCCAGGAGGAGATAGTCGCACAAAAGTAAAGCTAAGTAAGTAAATTTGAGACTTCGAGGTGAGGTTGCAGTACCCGAATACAACATTGCTGGCCCAAACACCATAGAAAAACTTATGCTCACATCGAATATCGTAGAATGGGTAAACACGAACAACTTCATGCCAACTCCATGTCCCTTGATCGAAGAGCTTTCATCTCAACTGCTTCAAGATATCTCTATCAAAAGGAGGTTGCCGTTGAACAATTGAGGAAGTGTATATACGTATTTGTTTTCGTGGATATTTCTCGTGACATATGTACCGTTTAATTACGTTGTCATTTATATCGGGAATTTTATTCATTTGTTATCTCCTGACATGGTCTCCTTAAAAAAATATGGCATATTGTGGGATGATGGGCGGAGAATGGGATTCTTCCAGAACGTTACAAACGACAGCGGGAAAGAGGCACAGGATAGGACGGACTCTGATGTTAGACAGTATTGAAGAGTATTAAAGAGTATACAACACGGAAACGTAAGAAAGATTTGATCGCGAGGATAAGTGTCGATAAAGAAAAGGAATCTTAGTTAAACTCGCAGTAGAGCAAGTTGTTATGTAAAATGATGGGTATAAAGACGGAATGGAAAAATAAAAGCTCACCATTCAAAATTTCGATCGACTGTTTTACAAACAAATGCGAGATAAACTATACCGATCAACGTGAGGGGTAAAAACCTGTGGAAATGGAAAACGATATAAACTATAACCTGAATGAAGCAACTTGCATGAATGAGCGAGAACAAAGTGACGTACCTAAAAAACCGAGAAACCAAGGCAACCTTTCGGAATCGTTGTTTCGTGAGAAATTGTGCGAAAGACTGGTACCCAAGTCCGAAGAGAAGACTGAGGCCGAAACTAGAGATGTAAACAACCCGTTCGGCGACCACAAAACCAACAGGAAAAAGCAAATTGCTTGCCGGTAGAAACGGAAAAACCATCAGACAAAGTGCCTGTGAATAACACCAGCATACAACTGAGTGAAAATAACAAACACGCGATACTGAAAGCGTGAACATCAAATGGATTTATAGCAAACACAAACGACGGACAAGAGAATATCAAAACGGTTGAGAAAAATTGATGTGCATCAGCCAAGGACGGTCCCAAGCCCGTCTGAGAAAGGAGGAGGGTTGGGCTTAGGGCTAGCAACCCTATCCCGTAAAACCTACCTTGCTACGGAAACGATGACAACAGATCCGTGGTTCGGTCATGTCTGCAGGATGGATCCCAGTTCGCATACGAAGGTAGCCATGCACTGGCATCCGCAAGGTAAACGAAAAAAGGGACGGCCCAAGGAAACGTGGCGCAGAACGTTGGAACGCGAACTACATGCACAAGGATTCACGGTGCAGACGGCAACGGAAGCAGCGACAGACGTGAACCACTGGCGTGGAGTTGTCTTCGCCTCATGTGCCACCCGGTACGGAGAGGACTGAATGAATGAATCGCGTATCAGAAGGTTTAAGAGTTGCATGGGTGCCAATTGCAAAATTCATTAGTAAAATAAGACTGATTAAACTACGCTTAGAACGCTAATGCAGATGATAACGCATGCCGGTATGTCATACACTCCTTACGCGTTCACGGTTGTATAGACAGATATACGTTAGTTTAGCGTGCCCGTTTAATCGATTCACACTGTTCCTTTGGTATAAACGAGTCACATTAACTGCTGACTCCCTCCCTACCACCTGGGCAACCTGACAGTATCTTAGCCCACGTGCAATCTCTGACTGTACGGCACTTTGACTGGAACAGACCTGTGCTTTCATACCGTGCCCTAACACCTACTGTCCCTACCCGATGAGTTCAAACTGCACGAAAAAGGGCGTGGGGTGTGTGATGGAAATGAATGCAAAAGAGTAACTAGTGAGTCAACTACTTACGATATAACAAGCAGCAGAAATAAATAATATCGTTTAGGTGTGTAAGCCAAATGTGCCATTATACTCGAGTGTAAAACTTGTAGCGGTCGGAAACAATGCATGCGATGTAGGCAAGAACGCAGTCTGATAACCATTTTCACCTAGTTCTACAGAAACTATTGATAAGCAAAAGTAGCAACGTTTGCTCTAGTAACCAATTTTGCTTTAGTATAATGTTTCCGTTAACAAGAAATGATGAAGAATCAAGAATCACGATTTTATGGTAAAAAAAGCAATTGCTTTACATGTACCATGGATGACAACTATTACAAAAAAGAAAATGTAATCAAAAACACATTGTTGCATGTTTGTCTGGTTCATGTTGATTGAATACACAGGGCCGATTATGGGGTGTTGTTTGATATATGCATCTAGTTTTGCTTTAAAAACATCAAATGTTGTTGCATTGACAACGTCTTGCGATAGTGCATTCCATAGAAAGCAGATACGCACAGAGAAGAAATGGCGCCGACAGTCAAGTCTTGAGTGCAGTATTGCGAGGCAACTTGAGTGACGACGTGTATTCCGAGGGGAAATTATTTTTAATAGATCCCGGAGCGGGTGGTTTTCGGATCGCAGTATTTTGTAAGCTAGAATAACGTCGCTCCTCATTCGCCTCTGTTTAAAATCAGACAAACCTAGTATGGCCATTCGCTCTTGATATGGGACGTGCTGCATCCCATCGACTAGCTTTGTAGCTCGGTGGTAAATACTATCCAAGAGGTCGATGTCTTTGCGCAGCCACGGTGCCAAGGCTTGGATCAAATACTCTATCTTTGTATGAATGTAAGTAATTATAATGCGGGGAAGCGTTTCGGGAGTGAACCGCCCGAAAATTCTCCTCAGGATTCCTAATATACCACATACCCGATTAAACACTTTTCGACAATGCACATTCGGTTTCAGGTTATTAGTGATCCGAATCTCGAGATCCTTTTCAGCGGTGGTCCAAGTTAGGTTTTCTTGGCCTAGCTGATATGTGCGGTCGTAATTACGGCCAAGCTGTAACATATGACATTTACGTAAGTTGAACGGCATTTGATTCAATAGGGACCAGTGATACAGAGCATCCAATTCCTGTTGTAGCATCAAACAATCTTCAGTAGATCGGATTTGCCTCCATATTCTAATGTCGTAAGCAAAAAAACTAGCTTACACCGCACTATTTCAGTAATATCATTGATGTATAACAGGAAAAGGATAGGCTCGAGTACTGAACCTTGAGGTACCCCGCTCGTGGCATCGATACTTTTCGATAGTGCACCGTCAATGCGAACTCGCACATGCCGATCGGTCAGATAATCTGTTAACCACGATAGTAGGTTACCCCTTATTCCATAATGCGCTAGCTTTTGCAGAAACAGGCTGTGATTGACCTTGTCAAAAGCCTTTGATATATCAATATAACAAGCGTGAACCGTGTAGTATTGGTCGAGCGACATAGTCCAGCCGTTGAGTGTGATCAGTATATTCTACAGACAAGATCTGGTCCGGCGAAACCCGTGTTGTGCTGCTGACAAAAGACCTCTTGCTTCAAGGTGACCCACAATAAATTCACTAATGATGCGCTCCATGATCTTTGAAATACAGGGTAGCACCGTTACAGGTCTGAAACAGGTCTGGAAACAACATCGACGTGCAGACGTGTGGTCGCATTTTTGTTGCTCTGACATTTTTGACCGTTTCTTCGCCAAACCTACTCGGATTTTAACCATTCCAAAACCCTTTGTTACATTTTGACCAGAGCTATTGGAATTCTTACATTTAGAACTGGTCCGTAGATTAACAGCAACGTTAAATGAAAGCACAAGCCTGATCCAGGCAAAGTGCCGTACAGTCAGAGACTGCACGTGGGCTAAGATACTGTCAGGTTGCCCAGGCCTAGACAGAGGAGGGAAATAGAAATGGTAGTGAGACTACAGCGTATTTCAGCATGCAGCTCACTACCTCTGGCCAATCAATTTAGCACGATGTTAGCCGCACAGCACAGAAGTGCTGCACGATTGCACATCCGTGCAATGCAACGTTACCGTATCAACGTAAATATCTCAGTCTGCTCACGCGTGCAAACTTTCTCCCACAGTTAACTATCGTACGGTTTTTGCTCTCATTGCAAAGATCACATCGAACTACACATTTTGATACGCCATTATGTGCTCTACTTTGTGTGATTGTCGAGTTATCATGGATTATTCGTTAAACGACCAAATCAAGAGTTATAACCCAGCTAAATCGACCAGTCGAACGAACGTCCTTTCTTCAATCGGTCGTCCGAATTCAGCTTACAATGTGTGGTCGAGTCACAAGATCCAACACGCAGGCGAAAAAATCGATCGATCATGGTGTGCATACGACGGTTGTTCCCCCGACAGCGACATTAAACCACCTTGACCTCTGCGCCAAGTGCCTGTACCCGGTAAGCAATGATAGTGCTTTGGTTAAATGTATTTTTTGTGATATACATGTGCACGTGGCCTGCGATGAGACTTTGACTGATGAGTGTGTAAGGATCGTGAATGATAAAAACCTCCCATCCGTTTGCTATTTCTGTAGTGACTGTAGAAATTCAATAGTGAATGGTAATCGCAAGAGTACACAATTCTCTGCTAGAAACGAGACTAATACAATATAGAAAAGACTATCGAAAATGAAAGACGAACTTGCAAATTTGAAGAATACTCTACAACCAATAATCAAGAATAAAACATTTGAATTGAATAATCGAATACGCTCGACCTCACCGCCACAGAGTGCTAATGGCTGAATTTGCCAAGTCCGAATGGAAAAAGCAAAACGTGCTTTACCGAAAGACATTAGACTTTGTCCACCGAGACCAACTACCATGAGTGAGACACTCGCGGCTGGGGGCGGTAGACGGCAGCGTTCCCACCGAAACGGAAGCAATCAATACATCAAAAAACGTAGTGGGTCTGGCTCAAACCGAGTCGGACCGAGTACATCATACACGGAACAAAATGTTGATTCAAACTGTTGGAGCGCAATAACTAGCCCACAAGTCACACCCTCACGAGCACTTACTGTTAAGCCAGATCTAGCATCACATTGTCCTACCCCTTACCTCATATCACCCGATTCATCGCTACACCGAGTCGTATCGATCAAATGTATATGTACTAATGCTCAATGTTTAGTCAACAAGCTGGCAGAACTGTGTAGAACAGTCCTCTGACCTTATTGCTGTGACGGAAACCTGGTAACAGCCCAGTATGACGGACAGTGAACTCTCAATCCTTAATATGACACTTTTTCGTCATGACCGTGATGGCCCGGGAGGCGGCGTTGCATTGTATTATCACAAGCGCCTCAATGTTAATATCATTGCAGATACTGATCTTTCACTCACAGACACGCTGTGGTGACCTGGAATCTGGTGAGAGCTGTACAATTGGGGTTATATATCGCTCACCAACTTCGACCGTCGATCATAATGATGTGTTAGTTGAAAGACTTCAGCGCATCAGCGCTCGGCCACATGCTCAAATATTGGTTATGGGGGATTTCAACCTCCCGCATCTATACTCGAGAAATCAACACCCAATTACCTCACTGGAACACAAATTTCAAGAAGTATTTGATCTAGTCCCCCTGTACAATCACGTTTGCAACCACACACGAATGCGAAGGACAGACCAACCCTCTGTTCTGGACCTAGTTTTGACTTCTAACGAATCAGCTATTGAATTAGTACACTATGAAGCTCCATTGGGACGGAGTGACCATGTGATGCTCGTGTTCGATTATGTCTGCAGTGCATCGAGACACAGTGACGAATCTAAAATCATCCGTAGAGTCGACTTTTGGAGACTCAAGGAAGCACTTTTTGAGCTGAATGATGTTCAACTTGATTCTAGTGACTCAAATACACATTATAACTCTCTGATAAACTACCTTCAGATGCAAATCCAGTCGAACTCTCGATATATTCAGAGGAAAGATGTCCACACCCTCCGTTTCTCTGTTCGCAGCAGAACTAGAAAATGGATTTCATTGAAAAGGCGTGCTTGGGTTACTCATTGCAATAACGTCACTTCTACATCTTGGTTACAATTTTGCAGAATACGCAACAGAGTCACCACCCTAATTCGGCAGGACAAAAAACAGTACCAGCAACATATGGTGGAACGAATGGAAGCGAATCCGAAACTATTGTATAAAATTGTGAATGACAGAACCAAAGTTAAACCAGATGTTTTCCCGATTATGACAGAAGAAGGTTTGACTGTCACAGTCCAAGAGACGGCGGATGCGCTTGCGTGCTTTTACTCTCAAGTCTACTGCCCTAAAAAGCAATTATTGCATCATGAAATATCAAACACTGTAGAACCACTAACTGAGCCCGTGATCGATCAACTGGTGGTAGAGCGACACTTACGTCGATTGAATACAAAGAAATCTCCCGGGAAGGACAATATTACCCCAGCGATTCTTCATGTGTGTTATAGAGAGCTTTCAAATAGCTTAGCGGCGGTTTTCATCCAGAGTCTTGGTGAAGGTTGTGTACCTTTGGCTTTGAAAGCGGGTGTGGTAACACCAATTTATAAAGGTGGCAGTCGTTCTGACGCAGCAAATTACAGACCTGTAACGATGCTACCATGTATTTTAAAAATTATGGAGCGCATTATATCTGAATGTATTGTGGGTCAGCTTGAAGCACGAGGTCTTTTGTCAGCAGCACAACACGGGTTCCGCCGGACCAGATCTTGTCTTTCGAATTTACTGATTACACTAAATGATTGGACGATGTCGCTTGATCAAGGCTATACGGTACATGCTTGTTATATTGATATTTCAAAGGCTTTTGACAAGGTCGACCACAGCTTGCTTCTGCAAAAGCTAGTGCGATATGGAATAACAGGTAACTTACTATCGTTGCTAACAGATTATCTGACCGATCGGCACATGCGAGTTCGCATTGGCGGAGTATTGTCGGAAAGTATCGATGTCACGAGCGGGGTGCCTCAAGGTTCAGTGCTCGGACCTATTCTTTTCCTCTTATATATAAATGATATAACTGAAATAGTGCGATGCAAGCTCGTTCTTTTTGCAGATGACATTAAAATATGGAAGCAAATCCGATCTAATGAAGATTGTTTAATGCTGCAAAACGACTTGGATGTTCTGTATCGCTGGTCTCTAGAGAATCAAATGCCTTTCAGCCTACGTAAATGTAATATGTTACAGCTTGGCCGTAACTGCGAATATACATACCATCTAGGCCACGATATCCTAAATTGGACCACCACTGAAAAGGACCTCGGAATTCGGATTACTAATAACCTGAAACCGAATATGCATTGTAGAAAAGTGTTTAATCGGGCATGTGGTATATTAGGAATCCTGAGAATAATTTTCTGACGGTTCTCGTCCAAAACAATTCCTCGTATTTTAAATACTTACATCCATCCAACGATGGATTATTTGATCCCAGCCTGGGCACCGTGGTTGCGTAAAGACATCGAGATCCTGGATCGAATATACCACAAAGCTACAAAGTTAGTTGAAGGGATGCAGCGGGTCCCGTATCAAGAGCGAATGACCATCCTTGGTTTGCGTGATTTTACACGAAGACGAATGAGGATCGACCTGATTCTGGCTTACAAGATACTGCGGATCGAAAACCATCCGCTTAGCGAACTAATAAAAGTACACTCCCCTCGAAATACACGCAGTCACTCGTGTTGCCTCGAAATACCGCACTCAAGACTTGATTGTCGTCGCTATTTCTTCTCTGTGCGTATCTGCTTTCTATGGAATGCGCTACCGCAAGATGTTGTGAATGCAACGACAATTGATGTTTTCAAATCGAAATTGGATGCATACGTCAAACAAAACCCTGAATTTGGCCCGGTGTATTGAAGCAACATGAACCCAGAAAAATATTAACAATGTGATTTTGATTAAATTTTTCTTTTTGCAATAGTTGTCATCCAATGGTACGTGTAAAGCATTAGCTTTTTATCACCATAAAATCTTGATTCTTGATTCTTAAACCTAGAAGAAACTGTCGCAGTTGTTCAAACCGTTAAATCTTTCTCTAGGATGGAAACAAACAAACAAATCGCTTTCGATATTGATTCTAGGCCCGTGAGGGACTTGGTACACAACATTAAAGATTTTCGAACAACAAGTTGTGTCAACAATGGGAATTTACTTAAGCTACTGATGACATAAATAACGTGCGCTTTATTTTAATGCCAATGACCGTGAAAATATAGAAAGTGGGTAGATATTGCCAGATTAGATGTCGATACTTACACATCAATGGACCAAGTTCCTTTTTGTTCGCCACTACAGAAAATATTCTCTAGAAAGTTGTCTAGCTCTGTCTATTCTCGCGATTAACTTTTCTCTGTCCCAAAACAACATTTGATTCTTAGTTTTAAAGGAGATGGCTATTCTGTATTCCTCAATCACACATGGATATCTCACACTCGGTTGTATGTATGTATGAAAGCACAAGCCTGATCCAGGCAAAGTGCCGCACAGTCAGAGACTGCACGTGGGCTAAGATACTGTCAGGTTGCCCAGGCCTAGACAGATATGAGAAATAGAGAATACAAATAATACAAATGGTAGTGAGACTCCAGCGTGTTTCAGCATGCAGCTCACTACCGTTGGCCAATCAATTTAGCACGATGTTAGCCGTACAGCACAGAAATGCTGCACGATTGCACATCCGTGCGTCTCGGTTGTACCAGACAAACACAGATAGTGGCGAGATCTTAGCTCCTTTATCTGAAAAATACATATCGGTCGTCTACTTGAATCTGCGGGGAATTGCAATATCTGTTTTAACAACCGCATGAGAACTCTTTACGCTCATTGATGTCATTTTGGTGAACTGACTGACAATTATCTGAGATTCAAGATCAATGGCGACTTATACTGGAATGCAGTACTTCTGTGCTGTGCGGCTAAAACCGTGCTAAATTGATTGGCCACGGGCAGTGAGCTGCATGCTGAAACACGCTGGAGTCTCACTACCATCTGTATTATTTGTATTCTCTATTTCTCATATCTGTCTAGGCCTGGGCAACCTGACAGTAATATTGCCTACGTGCAGTCTGACTGTGCGGCACTTTGCCTGGATCAGGCTTGTGCTTTCATTCATACATACATATACTGGAGTACATTGACATAATTGTTATATCTTTCGACTTAGAGTTATGCACAATTCAATTTGTCATTATGGACAACATTACATTGGTAAAATGTATCAAGTGCTTAACTGCCATAAAACCATGACATAGTAAAAATTCTTTAAATATGAGGAAGAGTGGGACCTAAAAAGCTACTGAACATGGGATGAGATGCTTACACCTCGAATCAAACATGCATTCAAGCAAATGTTTTGAGTAAGTAGAGCGACATCAGCGTGAAGGCTTCCATGCGGCTTTCACTGTCACCCACCATAACAAGTTTTCCTCGCCACTTCACTTGACAACATACAAGATTGATCAAACACTCCAAGAAGAGGTCTACAGCAAAACCGCCACTGAACACGATTTTGAGCTATATCACTAAACGTAAGAAGCCACTGCGAATTATGATCGCTTGGGCCCCAACCTGGGAGACGGGTGGCACCAATTTTTAACTTCGCAACTCTTTAAATGCTTAGAAGCAAAAGACTCAAGTGCTTCATTAGAATGATGCTACGGTTAGACGGTGTTCTTTGAAGTAAAATGTCGGAAAGACCGATTTCTAATTCCTAAATATGGTTTGTTTATTTAGAAAGGTTCATATGAAATCAAATTCCTAGCCATGACAGAACGCGTCAATTCCCCGCCACTGACTGCCTCAAAAACCATACGTCAGCAATTGCATTCTGATATGCCGATCGACAGCAAACGAATTATTCAATCACAGAAAAAGTTAACGGAGTGCAAGTTTCGCTCGGTAATTACTAAATTTTAACAAAAATCCGACAAGCTGTTAGAACAATATAATATAAATAGAGATATTATCATAATTTGTCTACATTATCCGGAAGTTTGTTGGCATGTGGCATTTATTTCTAATAGATTAAAACGGTCGGTGGAGTTTTAGGCAGTCAGCTGTTTGAAGGTCATGTGTAATTCACGTGACTTCATCGAACAAATTCAAACCGACAAAAGACATCAGGTGAAAAGGCCGAAAATGTCTGATTGAAAATCAGCTGATGACATTCACACGTTTAGACAAGGACTTCGCCGTGATTCATACCTAGAAGCAAACCATTACGGAACAAGCTTAGGAATTAAACGAAACAGAAAGCTGACAGCAAATTCTCAGACTGGAAAATAAAACAAATAAACAGAACGAAGGATTTCCTTTTTTCGTATTTCGCGTTAATCTCTAGCGTAAGAACAATAATGCCTGTCAACTGCGGTTAAACCACGATTGATTTGATGTTAACAGCATTTCGGAGCAACAGAACAGTATCTGATACGGTTGCTAAGTCACCCTTAGAGCAGTGAGCTGAAGATCACGCAGTTTTTTTTATGATGGCGTATCGTTGGAACCAGTTTTTAATTAGTCGCATTCATCGCATTATGCATGCGTAGTTGTAAGTTTTCCCATTGCCAACATCGGAGGATATATGCATAGCATAGGTGATAAATAAAAAATAAGAAAGTTGTGCTAATCGTAGGTGAATAGTGAATCTTATCGTAAGCGCAATTCTGTAACAAACAAGAGGGTCAAATGGCAAATTAACTATTGGTTAATATATCGAAGCAACATAAGATGCGACGCAGCAAGAACGACGACCTTTAAGTTGTTATAAATACCATATAATAGGATCATTTCGAAAGCAAATAATACTTGAACGAAAACTTACAGTGAATAGTACCCTGCAATACCGATACGGTCGCTTGGAATGAAACGATGGCATTAGGAGCAAACATAGCAGGCTGAACCCAATAACGGTTGCAACGTTCCTCAGATCAAGCCAGCCAGTAATCAATCGTATGCTTCCCAGTGTCCAATCAGCACACAACCCAGACGGGAACAGCATGAGCCAGAGGTTGAATGATACCAAATACAGGTGAGTCAATCGACGGACCAGCGTGGGCGAATGGGCCGCAGGATTATCGAATCTGAAAGCAAATCCGGGTTGATCACGAGGATGAACATGAAATTTCGAAAGCGCGCAAACATGTTGTCGCTGTTTGAAGCGCCGTAGGAAAGAGCATGACACAGTGCATGATTACCACTCGAAAGTTAGTCAGCACAACGTGACAACAGGAACATACCGCTGTAGACTTAGTGACGTTTGACCAATCGCAAAGTTATGCACGCATACATATTAAATAGTGGACGGCAACTGTTACAGTTGAGACATGATTCAAAACACGTGTTATAACTAGGGGTAATCGAGATAAGATTTTGTAAGAACAGAGGTCTTTATAATCTGTTTGTGGCAAAACCAGGGATTTCGTGAACCGTTGAAAATCAGATCGTAGACGCATGCAGAGTGTTCCAAAGTTAATCAAAGCAATCCGTTAGTTTGAAAGTTTGGTTTTCGCATTCCATTCGGACGGATGGCGAGAAAGCCATATGTTTCGAGAGGCGTTAGTGAGCCGCTTTGCTCAATGAATAATATCATCTATGGGTTTCGATGCTAGTACGAAAGCATCAAGTTCGGTTAGCATCGAATGAGTATCAACGGCAACGTGACACAGAAAGGTGCTGAGATTTTTCACACGAGGTTCGGTTGAACTCACATTAAGACGGTCAAGAGTTAATGAAGTGTTTGATAATTGTGAACTAGAGGTGATGACTATAGAATAAAGGCAAATAACGTTTCCGATGTGAAATGAAAACTTAAATTCCTCTGTTGAGACACGGTTGCATCATGCTCTGCTTAATTGCCGATTTGTGCATTCCTGACGAAAACATAAGTACATCTAATGTGTGCTGTCAAAATGGAAATGAACATAGTGCAACGGTGGCGGTAAAAGCTGATATCACAGCAGGTTTCTGGATGTTTACCTCATCAGTCGGAGACAGTAATATAAGTTTCAGAGAGCTTTCAAACAGTGAAAAAGTGGCGAACAAAGCTGAACTTAAAGCTACTATTATATAGGGTTCGTTAAACGAACCATTCATTCATTCATTCAGTCCTCTCCGTGCCGGGTGGCACATGAGGCGAAGACAACTTCACGCCAGTGGTTCCGGTCTGTCGCTGCTTCCGTTGCCGTCTGCACCGTGAATCCTTGTGCATGTAGTTCGCGTTCCAAGTTCTGCGCCAAGTTTCCTTGGGCCGTCCCCTTTTTCGTTTACCTTGCGGATGCCAGTGCATGGCTACCTTCGTATGCGAACTGGGATCCATCCTGCAGACATGACCGAACCACGGATCTGTTGTCATCGTTTCCGTAGCAATGTAGGTTTTACGGGATAGGGTTGCTAGCCCTAAGCCCAACCCTCCTCCTTTCTCAGACAGGCTTGGGACCGTCCTTGGCGTTCAAATACATAATCAAAGTAATCCCCGGTCAAGTGCTCAAGACCAATGTATGGTGATGTTCACATCCCCCGCACTTATACTCCACAACCGTTTTCTGGCTGTTTGCACTTATCAGATGGAGACAGTGCAGAGTAGGTTCAATGAGCCTTGAAACAGTGACAAGGTAGTAAACAAAGTTAGACTTCGTGTGGAGGATAGGAGGAACGACAAATAATTGGTCATTTATGATCGCTTCACCATGTAACCAGAAATAGTAAATGAATCAGCAAGAGATGATATGAAATATTCAACATCCTGGAATATTTAACTACATAACAAAAACTTACTCGGTAAAGTGGGGTAGCTTCCAGTCCATCATTGCACATCGAAAGTACAGAATCAGCACCGAAACGAACGATAGTAAACAAATGCCACCGAAATCAGAACGTTTCGACACTGTTGTAATCCGATGCCATAAGGAACTTGACGACTTCGGGTGCGGTTTACCAAGATGGTCGGACAGCTGGACGTATACCCAGTAGGATTTGAATATTGACAGAGAAGCAAGCACGCCAACCACAGTTATACATTGTTCTTTGCACAACGTCCCAGCAAACAGCAAAATGCTAACGATGGCCAGTAGTGTAATGTCTAAAACGGTTCAGAAACAGGTGTACGTCGGGCGGAAAGAAATATCGTTACAAACGATGACTCGGAATATTATTATTGAAAAATTTCGTGACGCATCAGGGGAACCATATTCGTACAGACACCATTGGTCTGACGAATCTTTCTTGTCAGAAGCGAAACGTTAAAAGCGGACTGCTCTAATTGATCCACTACAAACGTTCATTCTCATATTATTGGAGCCGTTCTCATTTACTTCATTATCAGAATGCTAAGATTATTAGGACTGAGGTTAATTTCAAGATTCATTAGCGTTACCTTCACAACGTCAATCTGAATAGAGGCTAGCAAAAACGATCATAAGCACAATCACATCAGAATTATAATTCTAAAGACGAGATCGGATGTGCCATCGTGACGAAATAATAAAAAAAACGAGCTAGAGCACTAGGAATGGCATGTTCAATTAAACTGATCTAACAACATCAATACAACGGTTTGATTATGATCCTCGCTGTAATGCGAAAATCGCAGAGCAAGTGATCGTTCGGTTGCCAGTCATGTGTCACACCAAAACGATGCGCAGTTCGCAAAAACTGTGACCCGAATAAGGCTCGATTCTTCATTGTATTGGGCAGAATGAAGTTAAAAACGCATAGACTAAAACAGATACTAGCAAAGTTGTGTCGAATTCAAAAACATTGAAGGGAGCTTGACAATTTGAAGATGCTTCGATATGCATCGATTATTAATGTCGCCTAACTTTGAGGTTGAGAGAAGCCATTGCTTGGACAGAATATATTTATTTATTTTCCACTCAGAAAATCATGAACCTTAGAATTCAGTTAAGCTGACCTTTAAGCCGCTTCAAAGTACAAACACGTTTGTACAGTGAAATGATTGACAGAAAAACGACGGCCGACAAAAGTTCAGCCCTGCCGACCACACCGGTAACCTGCAGACAGGGTGAGTTCAGCAAACATGGAGACTTACGGCTTCCGTGTGAATCGGGTGAAAGGCGAAATGCAGAGTGCTGAAAAAAGCAGCATCCCGTTCCAAATAACCCAGGCAAAAGCTGCGTGGGCCGTTAAAACTTTAAATCGACTTACCGAAAAAATTGGTAACAAACCATGCAGTGTAATAGCACGTTTACCAAATGATAACCGAGGGGATCCAAGCCATGGATGAGATAATTGAGGCGAAATGAAAGAACCGTGATTGGCCTATAGGATTTATGACTCCGCTCCTAAGTAAAGTTTATCATTTCACAAAAGGACATTGTACCTGATTCATGGGAGTACCCCAGTAGTCGTTCCAGAACAAATTTGACCACGACGTAGAGGGTCGTAAATCTTGATTCTCTTTAATCGCAGAAGAATCATCAAAGACTAACTCGGAAGGCAATGCATTCAAATAGACCAAAAAAGGCAGGCTGACAACCCACAGCTCAGCGCAGTTCAAGAAGCGGAAATATTTGCGTAGCCATTGAAAATTCTGTGCGACCATCACGTGATCACAACTAAGACATGATGCAAGGAGGTGTCGATGGAATTACTAAAAAAGACGGATTTTAAAAGCAGATATTTCTCAGTGATTGCACTGTCATGTGAAAAGAATGATAAAACACGAAGAAATAGACAATCGTCTAGTAATGTTAGTTGATTAGATAAAATAGAGCCCAATGATGATTCTGATCTAGTAACGAAAATGACTGAGTAAAAATGAATCTAAGCAGTATAGTGCAGCCTCATAGACTGCAATTGGTGGTATACCAATTAGCGATGAGTGCTAATCACGCGTTTTCGGGCACAACACAGAAGCAAGAAGCACCGAAAAGATCGACGACTACAATGCAGATCCCGTGATCATTCGAGTTTCGGAAGAATTGCATCAGAAGGGTTCGAGCGAGAACAAATTCGGAAGCTTGAGGAGGTGGGCAGACAACGATATGCAGTTCGTTAAGGTTGGTCAAGCGAACCCTATGTTGAGAGGGCTTGAATCGTAACGGTTGGCATGAAATCGATTAACAAATGCGATCGAAGTGCCAACCGGGACAGACATGTTTCAGGCCAGTGTTGTGGTTGTTTGATTTGCCTGTATAAGATGGGCGTGTGTTTCGTTCCTGGCCTTGTGCGAAATAAACGCGTTTGAGAAATTGGCTTACTCTGGATGAACGCGATTGGCGTTGGAATGGGATGAATCGTGACTCAAACTTCAATCGATGTTTCCGAAAAGCTGAAGAGGGGGAAAGCAATGTTGCAGCGATTGTCCTGAAGCCTGTGTAAACGATGTAACAGGCGTTAGAACAGGGAACGCCACTTGGCTTCGAATGACCAGACGTATTCATTTCCGGCTTGCCCCACCCGCTACATCATGTCAGAAAATAACATTAAGCGTGATAACGGTAGAATGCCTGTAGAGCCATCAGACTTGAGGTTTATTACCGTTGAACACAACTTTCTGTGCAAACAGGAAAGCGAAAGTAATGAAAACATCTCGCCTCATTTAGCAAGATTGATGTAGAGGTAGGTTAGATGTGCAGTTACTTGCCTGTTTCAAAACCGATGGAACTCGATCTTACAGTTCCAACCGATGAGGGAATTGTACCAAACCGATAGCGGAACAGAAGTAATGAATAAGCGTAAATTCAAGGAGGTAATCACACACAAGTACGAGTGTTTGAGCAGCGGAGACGTAGAGGTCAACACGTTCGTCTTCGAGAAGCTCTACAATTACATATTCAAGAAAGCGTGCTTAAACCAAGTGTAAAATGGGTACCGGCCACTCATAAAAATGACTATGACAAAGTAGCACCGTTTACTGAGGGGAAACCATAGTGTCGTAAAGTTCAATTGTGAATTGGTAATCATGAGCTCTGGGACGATATGCGGAACACCGCCGTTCAACACGATAAAAGAGCAGGAATCATCAGAAAAACTGACAACAATCGCAAACACGCGGAAATTCGGCTTTCGGAAAAATAGCATGAAAACAGGTCGAGTGGCATCACCTGGGGATAGAAGCAAACGAGCGACGCGACGCGCTATTGAACGGTATGCAAGTCGTCAAAGTCAGTCTAACGTGGTGAAGGCTTGAAATGAACCGGGTGGCAAAAATCGATTGACGAATCATATCAGACAGGTTGATAACATTGTTGTGGTAACGAGAATGGCCTACAAAAGTTAGGCGTGTGTTCTCTTCTTAGACCAAGTGGCCGTCTATTGTGTAGTGGGACTGGTGGGCGAACGTGATTAAAGTTGGAAAGGTTGATTCTAGGGGTAAATTGTGGTGCAATCGATAAGTTGTCGGGAAACGAAGGGGTGATTTGATTAACGTTGCATCGAGTATTCTTGAAGCCAGTGTAGACAACGAGTGTATGAAATCACTAGCCTGATCCAGGCAAAAAACCGCAGTCATAGACTGCATGTTGTTGTTGGCCTCCGTCGGTCGATGTCGACCATGGATGTACATCACATCGCATGAATTTCATGTTTTGCAGCTTTTTGAATGACTAAACAGTATTATTCGGGAGGAACAATCTCTCCCGCAGCGCTTGCAACGATATTCAGAACTCTGTTGTATTGCATCAGTTGCACGCCGGCGGCGTAATCTGCGTTCAGCAGCCAAGAGCTGTATTTGCTCCTCCCCGGCTTGCAGACGACGCTTTACACAATACCTCCAAAGTGAGCGGCCAAGAGCAAGACGTTGAAACAAGAAACGCGATTGAACTTCGATTTACATGGCGTAATTATCACCCCTACCCTTACAATATAAACTGTACCACTTTGTGCTGATAAAACCAAAAATAAGTACCATCCGTGTAAGCCACAGTGGCCTGATAAGGGAAAAAAGAATAAGGCCGGTACTTCAACCTGCACGATGCAGCAATAATTGCAAGCGTGGATTCTGAGATTTAAATCAGGCAAAGTGACAAGCAGCCTGAAAGTTCGCGATGGTTTTGACCCGTCGATTAAATGGCTTACTGTTATAAACCAAGTATTTACACATGGCTACGCCTTGTGATAACACAGAGCAACAAATCGTTGCAAAGTTCGCAATGGAAAATGATGTGCGTAGCATTTGGTGATAACGTTCCCCAAGTAATATTGTGGGAAACTGTTAACACACTCACAAGGTTACAAATACTGAATCATTAGGCAAAAATGTCCTGGCAAATAACAGAGGTAAACTATCGATGAGGGGAGAAGCACCCAACGAGAACGGCTAGATATACATGGTACAATGAAAATAATGAAAGGCGACTCGAAGAACATGTGGAAAAAGGACGAAAACAAAGAGTGACCGGTCTGAAGCACTGTTTGCAGTAACCTTGTTCAAACTGTCGAAACGTTAATCTGCTATAACTACAAGGCGAATAAATGAATGGCTTACAAGCTCATATCTTGTTTACCATCCTTCCACTGATTCAACGCATGCGGATCCTGATTGTAGTGTTCCTACCTGATGAGTGCAATTAGCAACATACCGGTCGTGGGGTGTGTGTGTGTGACGGATGCAAATGAGCATCTTGGTTCATTGTTATGGGTTTAACCCCTTTATACGTGTTTGGACACATGTAATTGAATATGTTGGTCGTACCAGCCTTATCCAACAGTGGCATACAAGCGCTACTTGTTTACCATTCTTCCACTGTTTTAAGCGCATGCGGGTCCTGATTGTAGTGTTCCTACCTGATGGGTGGAAAGCAGCACAAACCGGTCGTGGAAATGCAAGCAAATGCGGAATTTTTGTTCAACCTCGGGTTTAATCTCATCTAAATGTGTGTGGGCACATGTGATTGAACAGGTTACTCGTGCCAACCTTATCCAACAGTGACTCACAAATTCGCACCTTATGAACGAATGAACTCATTGCAAAAAGCAATAAAACCACCCATAAAACATTGATACAAGCGAAAAACCACGACAGACATGAGAAAACAATCCGGGAACAAAAAGGATTATATTGAAATCATATTGCCAAGAACACCACGAGGAACAGATTAGGAAACACGAAATGATTGAGTACACTCAAGTCATCATGAATCGAGACAAATGAAAATCCAGTGGAGCACACTATGTGAATGACATTGTGTGTGTGTGTGAATGGGAAGTGAATAACAAGGCGATGACAAGACAATCGCGCGGTGTTCATTGTGTCTTTTTCAGACGCGGATCCGTTGGATATGGTGGACAGGTGGAGGACGCTTGCGCAGCTGGGGCATCAAAAGATGTCGCTGAATAGTACGACGGAGGAGGAGCTGAAGCACGGGCGAACACAGAATGCTGATCCTCACTGAAATAGAAAGCATTATCAACGCCGCCAGCTCCCGGACCATCTGAAAAAAAACCACGGAAAATCACCAGCTGCAAGGTGGGAAAAACCTAGCTGAATTTTCGGTTCAAGCTTGATAAATGGAACTACAAAGGAGTCTTAAATATTAATTAATCGTGTTGTATGGGTAAATTAGCCATATAAATACCACCATCTCAACTACGTGTAAACGTATCGATATGCTGAGAGCTTCACGGGACAGCGATCGTCTTTCTTACAAACAATGCACGTGAGTATTCATGTGCTACAAATTGAACTTGGCTTACTTCCAACTCAGTTGGGTAGACGCAATCGTAAAGTACGGCTAACTGTTCTAAATTGATTAGCCACTGGTAGTGAGCTGCATGCTTAAACACGCTGGTGTCTCACTATCATTTTAATTTTCTTTCTCAGATCTGTCTAGGCCTGGGCAACCTGACAGTATCTTAGCCCACGTGAAGTCTATGACTGTGAGACACTTCCTGGATCAGGCTTGTGCTTTCATACATACATACATACATACATACATACAGTCGGGTAGAAATAAGCTTTCCAACACGAGACTCCTGACACAGTATTGCTGAGAACGATATGAATAATACAAATATGGGGTGGGAAAATTGTGATAAAAAATGGAAAATGGTGCTGATAGCCTACGTCTCATCTGGGGTTAAATGGTTACGTAAGTAAGCGAGATGAGCTTAACGAAGTGCATTTGGACATGTAAAATAGCTTATGCTTCACGAGTAACTCGTTTAACTTCTAGAGGGCCATGTGAGCTATTGTAAATGTGTGAAATGCATCAGCAATGAGCGCTAATCACAGGCATTCGGTTTGGGACCAGGCCCTTGTTCTGTCGGATAATCCGATTCTGATTCTACGTCCAACTCCAAACTGTTCGAAGACGGTTAGGCAAAAGGCAGAATCGGATGCCTAGACCAATAAAATTGACACCAATTGCGGCTGTTATCAGGAAAGGTTAGTTTCAAGACACTGTACTTTGCGAACATGGCTGGAGCCAAATAATGAGGACGTTGACGTTTCACTCATAGGCTGTGGAAATCCGCAATCAAATAGAACATGCATATTAAGATCGTTTAAGATATCATCCCCCCAAATAAATGTGTATGTATGAAATCACAAGCCAGGTTCAGATGCCGCAGTTACAAACTGCGTACCAGTTGACAGCGCAAATGTTAGTGACATGAAAAATTCAAAACATTATCATGAATCTGAGAAAGGAAGGTTGCATTACTCTTGCAATATGCTGCATAGTGAGAAGCGTACATGAATCCGATCATTTATACGAGAAGATTTGCAAGGGGCAAAAACGATAGTTGAAACGGCGGAGAGTTGGTAAAAGGAATGTAGTAATCATCACCATCCTCAGAGACAGCATTACTTTGGCTTCAGGTACCGAATGCTTAACTCCCATACAACCATGTAAAAAAATGAAATCCTAAAAGCATGGGGAAGGGTAGGATTGGGAAGTGTATACGCAAAACCCTATGTAACCAAAAGTAGGACACCAGTCAACAAAGTGCTAGATCAAACCTAGTGGACGAATTACACACGGATGAAGTCGTTATCACGGCCGCTATAACACGATCGAGAAACGACAACGGCCGGTCTGGGTGGAAATGAAAATTCACATGGAATCGGTGATGAGGGACTCACTGTGATTCGCGTTCGAAATGTTGCACTGTTGTTGCGCATGATTTCTCTCGTACTGGGGATAGCCTGGTTGGTTCTGAGACATTTGAGATGGTCCGGAGTCCCATCCAGTGCCGGGCGCAACAACTCCGGGGTATGGAGGGGGTGCCTCGGTGTAATACATAGAATTGGCTGTGCGAAGACAAGCAAACAGTAAATTATGGAACAATTGTGGGAGAGAGAGAGAGAGTAAGCGTAAAAGTGTACCCACAATGCACAAATATACAAAAGGATTCAATCAGTCGTAAAATGAGAGGTGTCCTGTGTCATTATTGCTTATGTTGTTGGCCTGCTTTGGTCGATGCTGACCAAATCACAAGCGCATGATTCCTTCATGCTCCACAGCTTTTCGAACGACTAAACAGTCTGATTTAGTTGGACAAATCGCTCTTGTAGCGCTCACAGCGATAGGCCGTACTCGGTCGAGTGGTGACAGTTGCAAACTGACGGCATGATCGCCATTTCCCAGATTGGAGATGAGGCTTTACACATTGCATCTAAATAGAGCGATCAAGAACAAGTTCTTACAAACTCGTAGGGTCAATGTTAAGAGCTTTCATATATATTGCAAACGTCTTTGTACCGCAAGCGCGGACTGCCAGATGGTCCGCTTACAGATTTCAACGCAACATATAGTACATCTTTGGAATACCACCAGTTCCCTTCTGAAAACATGACCAAAGCCAGCGTAGCGAAGGCGCATCTTGTAGGGGAAACCATGCTTTGTAGGACTACATTAAGAAGCACTCAGCATTTTCTTTGGTCATTTACAATCAATGACTGCAGTGGTCAGATACTGTCAGGCTGTCCAGGCCTTGACAGATATAAGAAATCAAACTTAAACTAGTAGTTAGACTCCAGCGCGTTTCAACGTTCAACTCAGTAGCTGTGACAAAGAAATTTTCCACACTGTTAGCTGCACCATACATGATTATTACTACACTACTGTACAACCGTTTGTTAATTCAAATCTTAGTCATCATACACATTTGGTCAGCTATTTCACAGCTTTGAATCCATCGTGCTTAAAATTAATTCTCCACGCCGTTAATGTGTAAACAAGTGATATATTACGCTTCAAGTGGTTTTTATGCTTTTTTAAATGTTTTTTTATATTTTGAACTGTGTAGGTTTTGCCAAACCAGTCGCAAAAACTTCAAATGAACATCGAATCAACATGATTGGGAAAAGTCGAACGGGCAGGACTTTCATTGGAACTTTGCATCAGAACGCTGGATGTATTTCGATGCAACGGGTAGACCAAATCAAAGATGATTCGGATTTAAAGATGAGGCTTGCAATTCTAATATTTACATATAACCACAAACTAATAGTTTCTTCTTCTGAAATACATCACCGGAAATTTTATTCGTTAAAATAACATGCGAGCACGGAAGGCGCAAACCTGGTGGGATTCCGAATGCTTCGTGCTGGGGAACGAAATTGTAGTATGGATCCGAATAGGGTGGCGCATAGGCTGGCGGTGGACAGTCGTAATACTGGGTAGGGCCGGGATTTATTGACGCCGATGGAATGTATGGTGGGTTGACGGAGCAAGCCCGGTTTCCAAGTTCGAGTAATGTTTTGCCGAATTCAATTGCGCCGCCTTTATTGAATACGATCGAAAATCTGCATTCACCCTAGTTAGAAATACGAAGCGAGTAAGGTAACAAATGGATCGTATTCAGGGTAAAAACGGTGCTCAACGGTCAAGAGTGTGCGGGGAAATATACAAAGTGTTTAGCAACTTGCCGCAGTACATGATTTAAGTCACAGGAAACACTGATACGAAACGTTGCTTAAACGGCCACAGATGGGTAAGGTAAAGCGTTTGCGGAATACAATCACTTCAAGAAAGTATGCCATGTATGTATCATATATGAAATCGCAAGCCTGGATCCAAGTAAATTGCCGCAGTCATAAACCGCTTAGGGGCTACAATAGAGTCAGGTTACTCAGGCCTAGACAGAAAGGAAGAGAAAAATCGTGTGGTATTACAGGGTGCGTCCGCATGAACCTCAGTACCATCGGTAAATTAAATTAGCTGGGTGTTACTTGCGCAGTACTGAAATACTGCACAGTTGGGTGCACGGATGTGCAATCGTGCAGCATTTATGTGCTGTGCGGCTAACATCGTGCTAAATTGATTGGCCACCGGTAGTGAGCGGCATGCTGAAACACGCTGGAGTCTCACTACCATTTCCTGTTCGTTTATCTTCCTCATATCTGTCTAGGCCTGGGCAACCTGACAGTATCTTAGCCCACGTCCAGTCTCTGACTGTGCGGCACTTTGCCTGGATCAGGCTTGTGCTTTCATACCATCATACCATATACTGCAGTTGCACAACCGTGCCGTATGTGTGACATGTAAACGATGTTAAACTGTGAGTGTATTGTTGGGTAAGGTTGGTAGAGTTAAAATTCTTCAATCATGTAAATACAATGCGGATGTTTGGTAACACACATAAGGTTGTACAAACATTAAATACCGTACCTGGACGTGCGCAGTCATTAGATGTGAACTTATGGTTTACTTTTAGTACACCTATGAGGTCAACAAGCTTACTGACTTAATGGTCTTATCCGTCAGTAGAGTGCATTTCCATTTTCTTTCTCATATCAATCTGGCCCGGATCAGGATCGTGCCTTCATACATACAAACATAGAGTACAACATTGCTACATTTTGAACATGTGGGACGAAAAGGGATGCACATACTCAGAGAGATATGAGGGGAGAATGACAGTGAGACTCCCGTGTATTTCTGAATGCAGCACAGTACCTGATGCAAATTAATTGAGCACAGTTCTACCCGCGCCATACAGTGGTTGTGCAAGCATGTGCATCCGTACATGCATAGTTCGCGGATATTGAATTGAACGAAAGTTACCCAGAGCCGCGCGAGCGTAATACTACGACACTAAAGAATATTACT
>JACCGJ010000644.1:0-25222 GCA_013407085.1 Atriophallophorus winterbourni | reverse complement strand
ATGGCGGTCTTGCACTAAGCATCTTCTTGGAGTGTGTGCATAACCTTGTATGTTGTCAAGCGGAGTGACGAGAAAAGCTTGTTGTGATGCATGACAGTGAAAGCCGCAAGGAAGCTGCCGTGCTGATGTTGCTCTACTCGTTCACGAAACTTGTTTGAATGCATGTTCCATTCGAGGTGTAGGCACCTCTTCCCAGTTTGTTTGTGCTTACTCTTCTATAGAAGCCGTAGCAATTTAAGTCCCACCCTTCCCCATCTTTTAGGATTTTACTTTGTCATGGTTGTATGACAGTTAGCATTTGGTAGTGCTCGGTGTAAGGCTGTTTTGATGATGATGATGATGATAGTAAATGTAACAGCGCCTCACTATCGGATATCGCGCCTACATTTCTCTTTCTCTATACTGGTAAACCGGTTTCGTGCATGTTGCTTGGGCGTCCTGACAGTATCTTAGCCCACGTGCAGTCAATGACTGCGCGGCACTTTGCCTGAATCAGGCTTGTGCTTCCATATGTACATACATTGATGCATGTTCAAGAAGGTTGTGAGAAGTTCCTCGTACAAGTTTCTTCACAGAAACTTCACAGATAACGCACAAAAACTAGTTTAAAAGTGTGTCCATCCCTTCTGGGACGAAAAAAAGAACATGAGAACCAAATATTTTACGGAATTGGAACGTATTTTTAATCCAGTGAAAACGAATTCACTCGTAAAAAGCATATTACGCAAGATTTGAAAACTATAGGGCTTAATAAAAGAACCACAAATTTAAAAACGAGGCATGATAAACTCGGAATTTTATTACAAGCCTGGAACGAGCAAACTGCTACACAGTCGCAAACTGTCCATGGGCTGAGATACTGTCATGTTGACCTAACCTAGACAGAGATATACAACAGCTCCATGCTCATGTGTTATGGAAAGCTTGAAGTAAAACCAGTCTTGCAATCGAACTAGATTTCGAAACAAATCAATTGTTGTTAAAATAACATTGTAAGCAAAATTGGAACTTGATATGAACGAGCTATCGATAGTTCCACGAGTAGTACGCTGAAGTCATATTTTTGTGATCGTTCTCGATAAAATGTTTAGAATATCACTAACCACATTAATAGTAATATTCAAATCAGGCAAAATATGTTAAAATGGTACCATTGATAACGTGAATTTCATCAATGCACGATATTTTTCACACTAGTGTGTCTTATTGAAAGACGCCATTGTTGAAGTGATAGAAAGTAAAATGATTTATGAGCAGAATATATAAATCGATCATTATTATTTGCGTTTGCATATTCGTAGCTTTAGATTTTGGATCATTTAGCGCATAGAATATAAAACTTTGTGTAAATTGATCTCAAGACGTAACACTTTACATTCCAACCACCGTTAACTTCCGCTTTCATTTTCCCTGATACCCGATTGGGACCGAGAATCGGTTGTTCGATTTTGACACCTCTCATGTTGACGAACGGTATGCTGACTGAACGAAGACCTCCGGTAGATTGTTTGTTGATGAAGATAACCTGGAAGTGTGGAAAAACGCAGAAACATAGTTACCCTATGAGAGGTAAGAAAGACGCGTCCCCGACACGAGGTTTTAAGCGGTGGGCCTAAATTCACTTCGCATCCATCATAGAAAATCAAAAGCCTGTGACAAAAACATTAGGTCAACAAAGCGTTACCTTTCTCCTTGGAACAGAATAACGCCGGATGTCGCTGGGTGATGACTTTGATTCAAAGACATGTGACTTGATTAGACAGCAAACGGTAAATTTTAACAAGAACTAGAACACAAAGAATACAGCAATGAAAGATCAATTTATTCATGAGAAATTAATACACGTAAGATAGCCAAATTTATTGGCAGCGAAAGCTAAATCAATTTAAATTCACGATAAGACGAGCATTGAAGAATAGCGTGGAAGCAAACAAGATGATAACGATGGATAAGAAAAACATTGATCAACATCAAATAGAGAAAGGACAAAGAAAATAATAGTTTTCCTATTTTAGTGCGCGAAACATACTAAACTAGATACACTCCGAGGCTCCAACCAAAATGGTTCGTTTGGATTACACGATATACCTAAGTTAAGGGAAGACCCGTGTGCTTCAAGGAACCTACATATTCCAAGATGTAATGGGACATCACATGTATACTATTCCCAGGAAACTTTACGGAAATGTCTTAAAATAACTTTCAGCTACGGTGTTCTCGAGATACGACGCGCTGAAGTCACAAATATACGTAGGTTTTTTATATAAGATGTTTGAATGTGAAGTGATGTCTACAAATAATTTACTATCTATCTATTCACCCGGCGGAAAATGCCACTAGCAGGACATGTGCATCTTTCGATATTTCAAATCCTCGCATTTAGTTTGCACAGCTAGAAGGTTTTTTGCTGCAGAGACGTCTAATGACAATAGACTATGTTTTCATATGTCACAGCCAATCTTCCTACCGCGAAGCGGTCCTGCAGAAGAACACTGCACTTAGAGGGCGCAAAACGCATTCCAAATGCGGGCACAATACTAGATAGCTGGTTCAGTATCGCCTGTGCATCTGTGTATGAGTCGAAGAGCAGAACTATGTCATCAGCATAATCCAAGTCGAGAAGCTTGACGCCTGGCATTATGTGAACTCCGAAAGCTGGGGCACCTTCGTTGCATAATTCCATAATTGCATCAATTACAAAATTGAACAAAAACGGAGAAATCGGGCATCCTTGTCGGACGCCACTTGTGGTGTGGAATTTGGGTGAGAGTTCATTGTAAACCCTAACGCATCCGGATGTATGAGCATAAAGTGCGCGTAGTATGTTGACATACTTATGCGGAACGCCTTTGCACAGCAAGGTCTTAAACAGGACATTTCGATCGACTGAATCAAATGCTCCTTTGAAGTCTAAAAAGATGGCTATTGTCGGCTGTCGATAGGTGTGCCGCAGTTCTAATATCCGTCGAAGAGTAAAAATGTGGTCGGCACAGCCTCTGCCAGGCCGGAAGCCAGCTTGCTGCTCACGGATCTGTGATTCCCTATGCGATGTTAATCTTCGAAGACATATGGACGCTAATAATCTCGTAATGATGGGAGTGAGACTTATCCCACGGTGATTAGAGCATGAGCTTCGCACACCTTTTTAAATATAGGTATGATAACTGATTCGCCCCAACTCGGACGGACGGATTCTGACATCCACACTTCACGGAGGAGATCTCCTAATGTGCTGATTAGTACTTGGCCACCTTCTTTGAACAAAACAGGCGGTATGTCATCGGGGCCAGCAGCTTTGAATCGTTTCATGGATTCGATACATGCTTTAATTTATAAATCATTAGGGGGATCTACGCTAACAGGCCAAGGATCACACTGCCTCAAGTGAGGGAATGATTCTGTTGCAGGCGACTAGCTGAATTGTTCTTCAAAATGTTCGGCCCAGCGTGACAGGCGGCGATTCTTATTAGTGATAAGAGTACCGTCTAATTCCGCTATAGTCTCACTCACTCCTTGTTTCGTAGGCCCAGTCGATCGAATAAGTTGGAAGAGTTTTCGCACGTTACCCGCATTATTTGCTATTTCCATTTCTTCGACTTTATTTAGCCACCACCTTTCTCTGTCTAGTCTTAAGCTCCGTTTAAGTTCATTCCTCACGCGTCTACGCTCTGTATTGTGTCCAGGACCATGAGGTATTTCGCGTCGCTGGTGAAGAATTTCTAAGGAGCGCTGTGAAATCCAGTGGGACTTTTGGGTTGGTTGTGCAGTCCCACAGGCTGTTATTGCGGCGGCTCGCATAATCCCTGCAATTTTGTTCCACCTTTCATCGGTAGTTGCATACTGGGCAACTGGGAGTGAGTTACTCAAGGTGATCCTATAAATGTCTTGAACTGCAGGCTGAAAGAATTTTTCGACAGCAATGCGTTTCCCATTCGAGGGCTTCGCACTGGAGAACTTTAACGAGAACCTACATCGCACAAGAGCATGATCTGAATCTACGCAGGTATTCCAAAAAGAGCGGCAGTCCTCAATGCAACCTCTCCAGCGAGCACTTATGGCAAGGAGTGTTTTCCATTGAAGATAATGCGACTAATAGTCAATCGTGAATTGTGGGAAAAGAGCTACAAGCTTAATGGAATAACCACAGGATAGTTAACACGTTGGGTCTGAATAAGTTTCAGCAGTTCAGCAGTGGTCGAAGAGAAACGTGTTCCATATTAGTTGGGACGGAAAACGCAGTAGAAAGAGGGAAAGATATGGTGTAGTATCACAAAGATTATAATCGTGATAAAAACATAATCAAGAATTGCGTATCGAGTGATAAACATGGAAGTCAATGCGTTCTTTAAGAATATTTGATGATGTGCAGAAAAAACCGAAAGAGGTAGTGCGTTTCAAGCACGAGGAATCCGGACGGTAATGGAACGTCTGCGGCAGTCTAATCTACTGTGATATCATCCGCAAACAGGAGAAATGGTGATTCGACGTACCCTCCAATTTTGTTAATAAACATTAAAAATAGACGCGGGCCAAGAGCGGACCCCTGAGGTACTCCACACTGAATTGGGAATGGCTCTGAAGGGGTGTCTAACACGCACCAGAAGTTTTCGCTACACATGACAGCAATACGGGTGGAATACGTAGTGCTTGCAGCTTGGTAAGCAATATCGCATGGTCAACTCGGTCAAATGCCTTAGAGAAATCCAAGTAAATGACGTCCACACTCTGACATTCATCAGCAGCTCCAGTCCAATAGTTTCTGGCTAAAAGCAAATTAGAGGTACAGAAATACCCTCTGCGAAATCCATGTTGTTCTGCGGCGATAATATAGGAGCTAGTCACAAAAGCCATAATTTCCTCGGCAACAATCGCTTCCATCACCTTGGATAGCGCTGGGAGAAGGGTGATTGGACGGTAATTGGCAGGATCAATACGGCTTTTACCCTTGAAAATGTGAGTGGATACCATTCCTTCCAACCAGTAGAGACTTCAGAGTTATTCATCAATCTTTCGAAATATGCCGCGAGCGGTTCGCAAAGTTGGTTGACAACTGCACACAACGCTTTCGGTGTTATACGGTCGATACCCAGTGAGGAGTTGAGTCGAATTTGCATGATTTTTTCTCGAACTTTGCTAGTAGAAAACATAATACAAGAAGGTTGAGGTGATGGGGTCAAAAACATAAGGAAAATTAGAGAGGGGTTCCAGAAAATTGCATGTAATGGGATCTTAAAACATTTGCCGCATCCTTTGATGTCGTCGTGGAACCTATACTGGTGGTAAGTATGGTATGGTATGAAAGCACAAGCCTGATCCAGGCCAAGTGCCGCACAGTCAGAGACTGGACGTGGGCTAAGATACTGTCAGGTTGCCCAGGCCTAGATAGATATGAGGAAGAAAAAAGAACAGGAAATGGTAGTGAAACTCCAGCCTGTTTCAGCATGCAGCTCACTACCTGTGGCCAATCAATTTAGCACGGTGTGTGCCGCACAACAAAGAAGTACTGTACAGTTGCATACCCGTGCACAGAGGAGTTCGCCATGAAAGCCAATGAACCTTCCGTTTATTGTTGATAAATTTGTACAAAAGCTTGTTGTTTTCCAGGAATTGACCCGTGAGTTTACTTTTATGATCAAATTTGTCCTGAATAACCAGTCTCGTGCAATGATTTCTTAATTTTCTATAACACTCCCAATCATTTGGCAGTTATGTCAGTTTAAACTCGGTCCATACAGCATTTTACGGCACATCCATTTACGAGTTCTGCTTCGAATGGACGTGCCAGCGGTTTTTCGCATGACGGGTCTTGAGATTGAAGAAAGCTCCAACATCTGTTGCCACTTCGTAACAAAATTGTCAAGTTTAACTTGAACTTGAATCCGGACCGTCATCTAACATGAAATCGGAACTATTGGCGGCTACATCGTCATAGAAAGTGCCGTAGTCAGTGACCGTCCGTAACCGAGACTCCTCTTGGTTGAGGTAGTTAGAATAGCACACAAAGTGAAAAGTCAAAATTATATGGCCGCTTTTGCCTAACACTCGAGATTTCCTCAATCATCATTCAGAGCAGAACTCGTAAATGGATGTGCCGCAGAAATGCCGCGTGGACTGAGTTTAAACTGACACAACCGAAAATGATTGGGAGTGTTATAGAAAATTACGAAATCATTGCACAGGACTGGTGCACCAGGACAAAATTGATTATCAAAGTAAACTCACCGGTCAATTCCTGGAAAACAACAAGCTCTTGTACAAATTTATCAACAATAAATGGAAGGTTCAAACTGGTATCCCTTTACTTACCACCAGTATAGGATCCACGACGACATCAAAGGATGCGGCAAATGTTTTAAGATCACATTACATGCCAATTTTCCAAAACTCCTCTCTAAATTTCCCTATGCGTTTGACCCCATCACCTCAAACTTCTTGTATTATGTTTTATGCTAACAAAGTTCGAGAAAAAATCATGCAACTTCGACTCAACTCATCACCGGGTATCGACCGCGATCCGCTCGCGGCATATCTCCAAAAACTGATGGATAACTCTGAAGTTCCTACTGGTTGGAAGGAAGGTATCATCACTCCCATTTTAAAGGGTGGAAGCCGTAGTGATCCTGCCAATTACCGTCCAGTCACCCTTCTCCCAGTGTTATTCAAGGTGATGGATGGTGTTGCCGATGGAATTATGGCTTTGTGACTAGTTCCCATATTATCGCTGCAGAACAACATGGATTTCGTAGATGGCATTCCTTTACCTCCAATTTGCTTTTAGCCAGTGACTACTGGACAAATGCTGCTGATGAATGTCAGGGTGTGGACGTCATTTACTTGGATTTCTCTAAGGCATTTGACCGAGTTGACCATGCGATATTGCTTAACAAGCTGCAAGCACTACGTATTCCACCCGTATTGCTGTCCTGTGTAGCGAAAACTTCTGGTGCGTGTTAGACACCCCTTCAGAGCCATTACCAATTCAGTTATGAGCTCTCCGAACCTTTCCCAGTTTACTGCGGCGTACCCCAAGGATCCGTTCTTGGTCCGCGTTTCTTTTTGTTGTTTATCAACGATATTACAAAATAAGTGACATCTCCACTCCTTCTATTTGCCGATGACATAAAATTATGGCGCGTCATCCACTCACCCACGGACAACAGAGATCTACAGTCGGACCTCACATCATTACAGTGCTGGGCCGCTTGTTATAATCTCCCGTTCAACACCGACAAATGTCGCGTTCTATTGGTGCGTCGGCGAGGAGATCCCGTGTACTCTCTAGGTGGAACTCGCTTACAGTTCTGCAAGCAGGAGAAAAACCTCGGCGTGTTGACGCAAGACGATCTGGGTTGTTCTGCTCAGTGCGCCCAGGCATCCACCGTGGCGAACCGGAATGTTGTACTTCTCAAAAGAGCGTTCGGTTCGTTTGACTCCCGGCTTTTCAAGCACCTATTGAATGCGTATGTTCGACCACACTTGGAATATGCAGCTTCCGTCTGGAATCCATGATTAAAGCGCGATCAACACATCATGGAGCAGCTCCAACGACGAGCTACGAAGTTTGCGTTACACGAGCTACGAAGCTCGACTCCAAGCGCTTAATCTCTTCTCCACCAAGTACCGTCGCATTCGCGGCGATATGATTTTGACTTACCGCATTTTGACGGAGGATGGACACCCGTGCAGCGGGATGCTGTCGTTGGCCCCACCTTCCGGGAATCGCGGACACCACCTTAAGTTATCCCATCAGTACAGCCGACTTGAATGCCGAAGTAATTTTTTCGCGGTTCGAGTCCCTCGCACCTGGAACTCCCTACTCTCATCAGTTATTTCCGCCTCTCTCTTAGCATTTTTAAGGAGCGCCTTGATCTCCACTTTTTCAATATACTGCGCAATTTTTACCTTCATTCATATTTGTACTCATTGATACTGCACCCTTCTTTTCTTTCCAGGGTATATTCGCGTTCACATTCCTTCGAAACTGCCCAAACTTCCACGGACCCATATTTTGAACATTGTCGTGTGGTTACCCTACAAGCTTTTGGCTTGAACCCCAACCTTTTAACTGTCCAAGAACGCACCCATTATCCCCGTCCATAACAAACACTTTTGATTTCGACCCATTATGTACAATATCCTGTGGTTATTTTTAAGCTTGCAGCTATTTTTACCACAATAAACGATTGACTATTAACTATCCTGTGGTTATTCCATTAAGATTGTAGCTTTTTCCACAATGCACTATTGACTATTGATTGATATTAACTCCTCATTCGTTAGTAAGAGGTCCAGTAGAGAAAGCGTGTCAGTTCAGTTCAGTTCAGTAGGCACAGGACAGTAAGTGGCTGACAAGCCAGAATTTATTTTGGTGGAAAGCTGCGGAGAAGCACCCACCACTGGCAAAGGGTCAATCCTTTTTCTTCGTGTGGAACCTCTGAAGGTCGTATGACTAGGAGAATGTAGTTAATAGTCAATAGTTTATTGTGGTAAAAATAGCTGCAAGCTTAAAAATAACCACAGGATATTGTACATAATGGGTCGAAATTAAAAGTGATTGTTATGGACGGGGATAATGGGTGCGTTCTTGGACAGTGAAAAGGTTGGGGTTCAAGCCAAAAGCTTGTAGGGTAACCACACGACAATGTTCAAAATATGGGTCCGTGGAAGTTTGGGCAGTTTCGAAGGAATGTGAACGCGAATATACGCTGGAAAGAAAAGAAGGGTGCAGTATCAATGAGTACAAATATGAATGAAGTTAAAAATTGCGCAGTATATTGAAAAAGTGGAGATCAAGGCGCTCCTTAAAAATGCTAAGAGAGGGGGCGGAAATAACTGATGGGGGTAGGGAGTTCCAGGTGCGAGGGACCCGAAGCGCGAAAAAATTGCTTCGGCATTCAAGTCGGCTGTACTGATGGGATAAATTGAGGTGGTGTCCGCGATTCCCGGAAGGTGGGGCCAACGACAGCATCCCGCTGCACGGGTGTCCATCCTCCGTCAAAATGCGGTAAGTCAAAATCATATCGCCGCGAATGCGACGGTACTTGGTGGAGAAGAGATTAAGCACTTGGAGTCGAGCTTCGTAGCTCGTGTAACGCAAACCCTTGACTAACTTCGTAGCTCGTCGTTGGGGCTGCTCCATGATGTGTTGATCGCGCTTTAACCATGGATTCCAGACGGAAGCTGCATATTCCAAGTGTGGTCGAACATACGCATTTAATAGGTGCTTGAAAAGCCGGGGGTCAAACGAACCGAACGCTCTTCTGAGAAGTCCAACATTCCGGTTCGCCACGGTGGATGCCTGGGCGCACGGAGCAGAACAACCCAGATCGTCTTGCGTCAACACGCCGAGGTTTTTCTCCTGCTTGCAGAACTGTAAGCGAGTTCCACCTAGAGAGTACACGGGATCTCCTCGCCGACGCACCAATAGTACGCGACATTTGTCGGTGTTGAACGGGAGATTATTACAGTTGGGGGAGCACCGCGCTATAATCGATGCACTGCCAAAAGTTAATTTTCTTTTTTCTCCGTTTGCAATCTCTGATCAATAGATCAATAGTTTATTACGGTATAAAAAGCGGGGAGCTTGTACAAAACCGCAGGGTGGATTGTGCGGTGTGATGTTCGCGATGCCAGGCGATGTACCGGATAGCAGTAGGACAGCAACGCGCAATAATCGATGCTAGAGTATGTAGCGACTCGTGCTGGATTAATTATATATTTACCATTCTGAATGTTATTTTGAGCATTTCCTTTTATGTACAAAACTTAGGTATTTGTTTTTCAGTTTCGCTATCAATTCAGTTCAGTTCAGTTTGCACAGGACGATATGTGGCAGAGTCGCCAATCGAGCGTCCAGATTTCTTCCGGTGGTATGCCAAAAAGAGCGCCCACCACTTCAAACAAAATAGGTTCACAGATTTCTTCTGGTAGGATGGTTACCTGGAATGTAGAGCAAAAACTCCCCTCACCAAAGGTGAGGAGACATTAATGCATTTCAAAGACCAGGTAAATACAATATCATTACTCAATTAGGGGCAAAATGCAGGAAATAATGAGCTCCATACGGCATCAAGTCTATTCTTGAAACACATTACAGAGTTAGAGTTCACGACATCTTCAGGTAGGCAGTTCCAGTAGCTTACTACTCTTTCACTGAAGAAGTGCTTACGAGCATTAGACCTGACATGTTGTTTGGCCAGTTTCAGAGGGTGACCTCGAGTACCCACATTGGGTGCGAGAACATACATTTCACCTGGTTGAACAGTACTAAAACCGGCCATGATCTTGAAGGTTTCTATCAGGTCCCCACGGTTTCTATCAGGTCCCCACAAGGTCATATAATTTGAATTTTCCACGCTCTATTTTTATGTGCTTCTTCAGTTCAGTTCAGTTCAGTTCAGTTTGCACAGGACTGTATATGGCTAACGTGCCAATCGAGCGTCCAGATTTCTTTCGGTGGTATGCCACAGAAGAGCGTCCACCACTTTAAACAATATCTTCACAAATATTTTCTGGTATGAGAGTAATCTGGAATGCAACAGAAAAACTGCCCTCACCAATAGGTGAGGAGAAACATTGGTGCGTTCCAAAGACAACATGAGGATCATACCAACTATTCCCTTACGGATAAAAATTAGGAAATAATGAAGGCCACACAGTGTCAAGTCTATTCTTGAAACCCCCTAACGAAGTAGAACAAACAACTTCTTTAGGAAGTCGATTCCAGTAATTTACTACCCTCTCACTAAAGAAGAACTTACGAACATTTGACCTGACATGTCGCTTGGCCAGTTTTAATGGGTGGCTTCGAGTACCCACACTTGGCGCCAGAGCGTACAATTCACTGGGATGAATAGTACTGAAACCTGACATGATTTTGAAGGTTTCAATCAGGTCCCCACGTAGCCTCCTCCTTTTAGTGCGAAGAACTCGAGACTCAGCAATCGTTCCTGATACGACCTACCCGATTGACCAACAATCATTCGAGTAGCTAAACGTTGAACACGTTCCAGCTTGGCAATATCATTTTCCAAATAAGGTGACCATGCTTGAACGCAATACTCGAGATGTGGTCTGACGACCGCTTTGTATAATGGTATGAAAACCTCTGGGGACCTGCAGGATAACATCGATCTAAGGCGAAAAAGCTCTCCTAGCGCGTTGTGCAGCAGCTGCGCCTTGATCAGCCCATTTAAAGTCCCCTGAAACTTCTATACCTAAGTCACGAACTTTCGGCACCCCATTTATCTCATGTATACCATCTGGACCAGCAACCTGTAGCTTCTTAATGACTTTAGACAAGAGATAGCTTTTAGTGAAGTTAACTGGTAGATCCCATGTAGCAGACCACTTGATGACCTTTTATATATCCTCAAGAAGATCCTGTTCATCCAGTGATCCGATAATCTTGACATCATCTGCAAAAATATAGCAGGGACACTTAAGCGACGCTGCCAAATCATCGATGGAAATGAGGAAAAGTAGCGGTCCGAGTACAGAACCCTGTGGGACTACACTAACAACTTTTACTTTCGACGAATACATATTTCCTATCCTGACACGAAAGAATCTATTGCTTAAGAATCCTCTTATCCATTTCTTCAGAAGACCATCGATTCAAATTCAAAGTAATTCAAAGTTTTAATGGTCCAAAAAGTAAATACTTTACAGTAACCACAGATTAAAAATATAGGGAATTCATAAAAACAACACAAATGTTTTGTATACATGGAAAGTCAGCACGTGTATTCAGGTGCAAGGTTGGGTTTGGTCAACATATACTTGTCAAGTTCAGCCTTGAACATGTTCAGGCTTGTTGCGCAAATGATATGTGGGGGCAGGGAGTTCCATAGAAAACAGACTCTGACAGCAAAGAAAAACCTTCGACAATTTGATCTGGAGTGTGGAATAATTAACTTGTATCCATGCGATCTGCTACCACGTGCTTCTTGCCGATGAAACAGGTGTTCAAGTGGGTGATCCACTGTATGCAGAATGTTGAAAAGCAGGATCAAGTCACCCCTGAGACGACGGTACGAAAAGTCAAAGAGGTTGAGTGTTGCGATCCGCTCCTCGTATGGTCTGTTGTATAGCCCGGTCACCAGTTTTGTAGCGCGGTGGTATACCCGTTGCAGCAAGGTCATGTCCTTTTGTAACCATGGGGACCATGCTTGAACAGCATACTCCATTGTTGGTCTGATATAGGTGTTAATTATACGTGGGACTATCTGCTTTGAGAAACGACCAAAGATCCTTCTGAGCAATGCTAAGATTTGGCAGGACTTTTTGTATACAACAGAACAGTGCCGTGAAGACTTAAGGTTACTGCTAATCCACACGCCCAGGTCTTTCTCTTCAGTAACCCATGAAAGTTGCTGAGATCCCAGAGAGTATGTGAATTCGAATGATTTACCGACGTTCAACATTTTACATTTTTGGATGTTGAATGGTAAGCAGTTCCGCAAGGACCAATTATGAAGTGCTTCGAGATCTTTTTGGAGAATTTGGCAATCTTCTATGGTGCGTATGCTAGTCCAGACTTTGATGTCATCCGCAAATAAAATGATTTTCTGCGTACGATTTCGGGTATATCATTCGCGTACACGAGGAAGAGTATTGGCCCCAAGACTGAGCCTTGAGGTACGCCACTTGTAACTTCTACTGGGCTGGATAGTGCCCCATCAACTCTAACCCTTATAACTCTACCAGTCAAGTAATCCTTTATCCAGGCCAATAGTCTGCCGCATACCCCGAGCTGCTCCAATTTTTGTAGCAGTATGCTGTGGTTAACACGATCAAAAGCTTTAGACATGTCCAAGTAACAAGCATGGATAGGGCATCCATCGTCCACGGCTCGAGTCCAATTATCAAGAGTTATGAGAAGATTGGTGAGACAGGAGTGTCTTGTCCTGAATCCGTGCTGTGCGATGGAAAGAAGCTTATTTTGTTCCAAGTGTTTGATAAGTTCGTCGGCCACAAGTCGTTCGAGAACTTTAGAGACCACTGGCAACAACGTGACTGGTCTGTAGTTAGACGCATCAGATCGGTTCCCTCCTTTGTATATCGGAGTGATTAGTCCACATTTCCAGTCATTAGCAACCGTGCTACAACTCAAGGACAGGTTGAAAAGGTCAGAGAGTGGTGAGAATAGAGCATGGGCGCATTGCTTTAGGATGAATGGTGTTATTTCATCAGCACCCGGGGATTTTTTTGTATTTAACCCGCGTAGCTTTACCAGGACACTCTCGGGTTTCACAACGATTTCGTGTATTGTATTCTGCGATCTGAATGCAGGTATATCGTAGGATACGCGCTCGTTAGGGTAGAACACTCTAGAGTAAAATTGAGCGAGTTCGTTAGCGGCTTCGAGAGCTGTGGATGTAGTTCCAGTCGTAGTAAGTAAAGCGGAAACACCTGGCTTGACCCTGGCCTTTCTGTTCACGATCTGGAAAAGGAGCTTCGAAATTCGTTCAATTTTATCCATCAGATTCATTTGATACTTTTCTTTATCCTCCTGGACAAGTTTAGTAACTTTGTTTCTCAACAAACGGTAAGATTCCCAAGATTCAGGTGTTGAATGCAGTATGTGGATTCTCCACGCACAGTTTCTTACCTTTATCCATTTCCGTGTTCGACTCCGGATCACGAATTTGAATCCTTTTTTGAGTTGTTTTGAAACATATTTTGAGTGGAGTTCTATTTTTCGGTTGATTTTCTGAAGTATCGATGACCAGCATTGTTGGACATCAGCGCTATTCGGTGCCCAGTCGGTGACTTCTTGAAGAGACATTAATAATGTAACCGTATCGATTTTTCTTATCAACTTCTGAGCATCACTTGCTCTTTTTGCTTCAGATATGTAGTCTAAAACAATGACTACATGATCACTTTTTCCAAGAGGTGCTTCATAGCGGATATCCTCGATGACATTCTCCTCGATACCCATATATCCAAATTTGTCTGCAAGCAATCTGTGGTTTACCGAATCAAAGACCTTGCAAAAGTCCAAGTAAAAAACTTCAACTTGTTGGCCTTTATCTAGCCTCATGGTGACCTCGTTAAGAAAACATAAGAGGTTTGTTAGGCACGACTTCCCTTTAGGAAGCCGTGCTGAGCAGAGTTCAGCAACGAGTAATCAACTAGATGGCGACAGATCCTATCCCTAATAAGTTTCTCCAGGATTTTACATAGGATGCTAGTAAGACTTGAAGGTCTGTAATTACAAACTGAGGATCGACTGCCACCTTCATGTATCGAGATGCCGCTTACAAGTGCTTGACCCCTTGTCGTCTAACAAGAAGAAGATTCACTTTATTTTGTCTTCTCACTTCAAAGGACCATGTTTGGTTACTTCAGCACAATTCAGTTCAGTTGAAACAATTCTGTAAATGGCTGATAAGCCAGTGAATACTTTCAAAGAAGCGCAAACCATTACCAAAGTTGTTTCTTTGTTCTTTGTTATCCTCGTCTTATGCTATAATACGTCAAGTGTTCTTGCCACGATTCATTTTTTTGCCACTTTTCGATTTGTACACATACATTATTCTAGCATTGTTTGCATTGTTCGAATAAATGCTTGTAAAATACACTTTCTAGCGGTTAATATAATTTCGAAACATCGAACTTTGTTTTTTCTGCGAATGCGGATTTGTGTGTTTCTTCATCCAAAATGGTTAATAACTGATCCTTCAAAGTTTTAGAACATTCTACACCTTGGATTCCATCTCTTAAACTTTTCCGTGTGGACTTATCTCACTATCGTTGGATTTCACTTAATCTTTCGTTGGACATTTGTATTGTTGGTCACTTTGTGAGTTCATTCAATTTGTGTTGTATTTTGTGTAGTGCAGACTTATTTTTAGTTAACTAAATTTTCTAAACCGTCCTTCAGTCCCAGGTAATTGTAGCTGCTATCACCAAGCCGGTGAAAGATAGTTAGTGGAACATTTCTGCGTACATTTAAAAGATGACATTTATTACGAGACATTATATTATTGGATTAATGCGCAATGAATGGTGGTGCTCACATCCCAAACCCTTACACACCACTACCCGTTTCTGGCTGTTGCCGTCATCAGGTGGAGACAGTAAGATTAGGTTCTGTGAAACTTAAAACAGTGGACAAGTGGTAAACAAAGTTATACTTGAATGACACGGTTATATAGGGTTCGTACAACGACCCACAATGTTCGAACGCAGAATCACACAGTGATTCTTGGTCAAGAACTCAAGGCGCTTATTGAGGACCAAATTAATGCGTTGCTCACAACCACCACACATACACACCACTACCGGTTTCTGGCTGTATGCCGCCATTAGGTGGAGACAGTAAGATTAATTTCAGTGAACCTTGAAACAGTGGACAAGTGGTAAATAAGGTTTTACTTGAATGCCCCTGTTACTTAAGGTTTGTACAACGAAACATGTTGTTCAAACGCAGAATCACATAGTGACTCTTGATCAAGAAGCTCTTATGCATGACTAATGTAATGTGTTGCTCACAACCCCCGTACTTACACACCACTACCGGTGATTGATTTGGTAAAAGTACGTTGTCCTTTTTCCAAAACGATGCTATCGCTTTTATTTATACTTATATATATTATATTACAGTAATCAAAGAGGGGTTTGGTGAAAATTTTATAAAGTTCTAACTTACAGTGTGGGAGAGTAGAGAACTTATGTATCATATTAACACTCTGCTTTGCCTTTGAGATCACGTGATGTATATGCTCGTTGAATGTAAGCGATGCTGGATATTTGAAGCCAAGATCACGTGTGCAAACAATAATTTGAATAGGATTACTATTAAGAAGGATTGAGTTATCAGGAATTGTACATCTGAAAGGCATGAACTTAGATTTTTCTACAGAGAATGAGAGATTATTAATTTTACCCCTTTTGGATAATGCATCCAAATCTTTGTTTAGTCTGGCAATGTAAGTTTGTGTTTCAGAAGATGGGAAGGAAATTACTACTTTCATGTCGTCTGCGAACAAGAATAGTTTACTATGAAAGACGACTGTATGTACATCATTTATGTATAGCTTCATGATGTATGTATGGCTTCATGAATAAATGATCTTGCATTACATCCCAGCTTGAATACCTTGACTATATTACTACAGCGATTAAAGAAGTTTCGGCAGTTGTAGTTGTCTTCCTAGACATAACTGAAGCATTTAATACTGTTCCTCATAAGTTATTATTATCAAAATTTAAATCGCATGACATCGGAGGTATTCTTCTTTCCTGGCTAACTTCTTTTCATACCGAAGGCCACAGCCTGACTATTTCCGGTGGGGTAATTCGAGGTAGCGTATTAGGCACCCTACTGTTTCTTATACATAATAATAATAATAACGTATATTCTTAGATACACCAAGTCATGCCATGCATGATCATTTGTTTTCATGAATAAGTACATCAAATAAAACGGTAATTATACAAATGTTAATGTCAAACATAAATACATTTTTAACAACCGTAAAAAATAGTTGGATAACATTTGTACAGATTAGCTTGTTTAAAACATAAAGTTTATAGAATATCGGAAAAATAAATGATAAAGGTTCATGTTTTTAACGAAGACGACAGTAATTGTTTGAAATGGGTTAATTACAGTTTGGGTAGGTCAGGACTGCAATGGTAATTCATGTATGATGTTCCAAATGCAACTTCAAACGCAGATAATTGTATAGGGATTCACTTCATCGTGTCACGGAGATATGAGTTGTATCGCCTTTCAAGAATTGTGAGACCGTATTTTGTTGAATTTCAACAATTCTGAAAAGTAAATTCTCAAGGAAAAAGTTATATGTCACTTTAAATTTTTTTATTGCTAAAAAATAATAGAAGCCTTTTATGCCATATAAGTATAAATTATCTATAGTTGTATTAATTAGAAATAGCTTACCTAATTTTTCCGGAGATAAAAGGAGTTGAGTTGCTTTTTGAATTCAGTTTGTGAAGTGCTCATACATATAACATACATAGTGTCATTTCACATAGTAAACTGTTATTATTTGCTGATGACATGAAATTCGTTATCACTTTCCCAGCTAATAGAGCACAAACTTACATAGCTCGATTAAACAATAATTTAGCTGCACATGCAGATTGGGCGACAAGTAACGGTCTTATGTTCTCAACAGCAAAAAATCAAATTTTATCAATACAAGATAACTCAATTCTTCTTATCAATAACGCAATTCAAATAATAGACAACACGCGTGATTCAGGATTATGATATTTTGCATCACCCACTTTCAATAAACAGATATATCTCATTACTAAATCCAAGCAACTATTAACATTATACACAGATCTAAAATTCAACATCATTGTAAAAAGAAATATATAAATTATTCACCATTCTTCATCTAGACTATTGTAAAATAACATATACCAATATATATAAATCCGATGACATAGTTTTAGAAAAGATACAACGCACTTACTCAAAATCCATTGTTGGTTATAACACCAAAATATTTTGTAGAGAAATGTGTGTACATCTAAACCTCGATACCTCAAGGTTTCGCAGAGTGAAGCATAATCTGATATTATTCCTCAAAATGCTGTCAACGGATACTATATAAATAAGTTCGGATCTTCATATACGGCATGAATTTAAGTTTGCCCATCGTCAGGCAGAGAAAGTAAGATTAGGTTCGATGATACTTGAAACAGCAGAAAAGAAGTAAACAAAGTTATACTTGAATGCCACTGTTACACAGGGATCGTACAACGAACAACTGTGTTCAAACACAGAATCATATAGTGATTAATTATCAAGCATTGAAGACGCTTTTGGATAACCACAATATGTGTTACTAACTATAATTATCATTTTACTTTCAAGTATAACTTGGTTTGCAAATGACGTCAAACAGCTAGAAACCGGTAGTTGTGCGTAAGTGCGAGGCATGTGAGTAACAATATATTTTAGTAAGCATAAGAAATATTTAAGTTATCTGTAGTCTACGGTTGAGATAATGGAACACATAAATACCCTAATATTCGACGATGTTTGAAAAGCCAGCTTTTCTGGATTATTTTCATAGTGTACAAAGAATGGATGACGGTGATGGCATTTAATCTGTCCTAACTCTATGTTTGGAAATGGGTGTCTCTCTAAGCGAAGTAATTATTTGCACGAAAGATGTCGCACGGGTCCTACAGAATCTAGATGGAAATAAATCTGAACCTGAACACGTGCATCAGAAAATTGTAAATGAACACGCTGAGTAACTAGAAGAGCCTCTATATTATACAACGAATCGCTCTGCAAGGGCCGCATACCAGACGACTGCGAGATAGATATTTTCATACTCATTCTAGAGGGAGTTTGCGCAATCATAGTTAAGAATTTATTACCGGTACTGTAAAGACTTGGAAAGACTTATCAGCGATCGGTTGGGCAACCACCTCGTGCACAATACTTCATTAACAACTGTTCAACATGGCTTTTTGAAAAAAGTTCGAGTCTATCGAATCTTCTATGCTTCTAAGATAAAGTTTCCAAGACACTGGTTGAAGTCAGACGGGGTGAGGTATTTTCATTAGAATTTAGTGAGGCCTTCGAATTAGCGAGTCACAGGTTCCTAGGGATGAAGCTTGCGGCAAAAAGTGTATCTGCTAAGTTCCACGATTGAATATACAGTTTTCTTTGTGATAAATCCTCCCAGATCCGTGTAGGCGATACAACCTCAGAATTCGCAAAAGCTATGAGGGGGATCCCACATGTTTTAGTACTAGGCCCAATACTCTTCCTGATCTTCATCGATGATTGGGCATCTCAATTGTCAAGCCTCTGCTACATGTTCGTTGATGGTGTCAATTTCACCGGATCCAGTTATCATAGTGATCTGTTGACAGATATTGAAAGGGTCACTAAATGGTCACAGGATTGAGATCTTCGTCTGAACTATAGTAAGTATCATCTTTTGTCTGCAGCAGTCGACAAAATTACAGCAACTGCCAATAGCGGTAAGATTGAGTTTAAATCTAATCAGATGTTTAAGGATTTGTGTGTAGTTGGATCAGCGGACATCAAATGGACTGCTCAATGTGCCTCAGCTGCACAAAATCTAAAGTAGAAAATTTTAGGCTTAAATCTATTCTGACATAAAAAGCCAGAGGTTTTTATCCCCTTAAATACGGCGATTGACAGGATTCATTTAGAATACTGTGTGCAAACGTTGAGCACTACCTGTCAAGCGTCTGGTATGTCATGAAACGCCTACGAGGAACATCTGAAATCTGTAAATCTCATCTCACATCGGCGTCGGCGTCTGTGGGGTGACCTAATAGGAACGTTCAAATCCTGAAATGCCTAGGCGATCAGAGTTGTCAAATCCTGTTCTCTTGAGCAAACAACACTTCGACTAGAAGGTTTACAATGAAGTTCGTGAACAATCGCAAAAGACTTAGGCAACCATTTTCTGTGAGTGTGTGGCAAGCTTTGAGAATAGACTACCTCAGAGAATAACCGCTTGCAAACAGTAGAAGATGTTTGAAATCATCACCGTGTATTGTTGAAAATTATACAATTTTCACCACAATTTGAGAAAAACAAGAATCTAATAGCAGCAAACAGCCAGAAACCGGTAGTGGTGTGTAAGTACGGGGGTTGTGAGCAACACATTACATTAGTCATGCATAAGATCTTCTTGATCAAGAGTCACTATGTGATTCTGCGTTTGAACAACATGTTTCGTTGTACAAACCTTAAGTAACAAGGGCATTCAAGTAAAACCTTATTTACCACTTGTCCACTGTTTCAAGGTTCACTGAAATTTATCTTACTGTCTCCACCTAATGGCGGCATACAGCCAGAAACCGGTAGTGGTGTGTATGTGTGGTGGTTGTGAGCAACGCATTAATTTGGTCCTCAATAAGCGCCTTGAGTTCTTGACCAAGAATCACTGTGTGATTCTGCGTTCGAACATTGTGGGTCGTTGTACGAACCCTATATAACCGTGTCATTCAAGTATAACTTTGTTTACCACTTGTCCACTGTTTTAAGTTTCACAGAACCTAATCTTACTGTCTCCACCTGATGACGGCAACAGCCAGAAACGGGTAGTGGTGTGTAAGGGTTTGGGATGTGAGCACCACCATTCATTGCGCATTAATCCAATAATATAATGTCTCGTAATAAATGTCATCTTTTAAATGTACGCAGAAATGTTCCACTAACTATCTTTCACCGGCTTGGTGATAGCAGCTACAATTACCTGGGACTGAAGGACGGTTTAGAAAATTTAGTTAACTAAAAATAAGTCTGCACTACACAAAATACAACACAAATTGAATGAACTCACAAAGTGACCAACAATACAAATGCCCAACGAAAGATTAAGTGAAATCCAACGATAGTGAGATAAGTCCACACGGAAAAGTTCAAGAGATGGAATCCAAGGTGTAGAATGTTCTAAAACATTGAAGGATCAGTTATTCACCATTTTGGATGAAGAAACACACAAAATCCGCATTCGCAGAAAAAACAAAGTTCGATATTTCGAAATTATATTAACCGCTAGAAAGTGTATTTCACAAGTATTTATTCGAACAATGCAAACAATGCTAGAATAATGTATGTGTACAAATCGAAAAGTGGCAAAAAATGAATCGTGGCAAGAACACTTGACGTATTATAGCATAAGACGAGGATAACAAAGAACAAAGAAACAACTTTGGTAATGGTTTGCGCTTCTTCGAAACTATTCACTGGCTTATCAGCCATTTACAGAATTGTGTCAACTGAACTGAATTGTGCTGAAGTAACCAAACATGGTCCTTTGAAGTGAAAAGACAAAATAAAGTGAATCTTCTTCTTGTTAGACGACAAGGGGTCAAGCACTTGTAAGCGGCATCTCTTTATACCAGCAACATAGTCCAAGAGACCCTCAGTTGAAGAAATCCTGTCAAGTGTTGTTCAGTTTCGCAGTGATTACAGGCAATACCTTATCCACAACTTGCTTTAATTGGTTTCAAGATCTTTCTGAAATAACTTCTTGTGGAAGCGCATTCCACAAGTTAATAATTTTTGTTGAGAGCGTGAATCCCTGTGGTAGGCGTAGTGTCCTTCGCTTTCAAAGCTATAGAGCATGGCCACCGGTTCTTAAGTCCGTCACGAGAAGGAAAAGGTCGCGCAGCTCGTCACCATAAGCTCCCAGTAATATGCAATGAGTTAGCAGCAGGCCGTAGCGCACACGCCGAATACTGAGCGAAATGAGGTTGAGTCGTTGAACTCTCTCCACATAAAAATTAATTTCAATCCTTGTACTCGTTTTTTCGCCTGCCTTTGCAAGTTTCCCAACTGGTCACGTTCTCTCTTAGTTTGTGGATAGGTGGGTGGCAAACCATATTCTAAAACTGGTCTCACGTATGTGGAATAAAGAATGCGAAACTTTTGTGGAGTGATCGCCGAAATTTGATTTTATAAGCTATTTAAGATAGCATTTCACTCAAAAATGTATTTATAATAATTTCACTGTGCTGAATATACAGAACATACTTGCAATATGTTATTTTGTTTAAATTATCCAATGACTTGATTACCAACATTAATTTTTTGGACATATTCGAATAATAGCTGGATATATTTGATTTCGTGATGCAACATGACTGTTGACGTTTTGAGAAATGTTCAGGATAGAATAAGGGACATAACGAAAGAAAAACGATGTCGATTCTCTGAAAACTTTTTGGATTATGATAAACTGCGTTCCGGATACGTAACGAGTATGGAATTTATTTGTATTCAAATTTGAATTAAGATTCTCAGTTCTCCAGAGTTCTCAAGCAGTTGTTGAATTCTTGGTTACGAGACGAAGAAAGAGAAGCTTTGTACCAAAAATACGGTGATTCAAAAGATGGGAGGGTTAATTGGATGAAATTTGTTAAAGATATTGAAGGAGAATTCGATACAGCGGATCTATCAGTACCTCCAGAGACCAAATTATTGAAAACTATTGAGTAGGTCTTCTCGTATATTAACTTTAGGTCTCCGTTAATCGGTGTAAAAGCAGCGCGACCAAAACTTGGCGATGACCAAATAGATCAATTCAGGTCGATATTATCTCGTATATGTCAGTTTGTCAGTTGGTATGGATATGATCTCAGGGATTGTTTCCGTCAGTTCGATGTTCATCATATTGGAGAAGTCTCAGAGAGTCAAGTAATTATTACGTTAGTAATTTAATTTCTTTAGTTTTACCGTTCTTTACCAGGCCCGAAAGATTTAACGGAACAAGAACTCACACTACTTGTCAATAGATATAAATCTTTGAAAAACGCAGGATCTGTGGATTATCTTTCCTTTGTTAATGAGGTTGAAAAACTGAAGAGTGCAGAAAAAATAGCAAAAGATGGTGAAAAAATAGATGCATTGGTGAGTGCACACTTGTTTTTCCAATTCGAAATGCTGAAAAGAATTAAGTTTCAGGGTCAGAATATATTTATAACCTTGCAGTGCTGTGTGCTAACGCCGTGCTAAATTGCTTGGCCAAGAGTAGTGAACTGAAAGCTGAAACACGCTGGAGTCTCACTATTATCTTCATTCTCTATTTCTCACATATGTCTAGGCCTCAGCAACCTGAGAGTAATATCGCCCACGTGCAGTCTCTTACTGTGCTGCTCTTGGCCCAGATCAGGCTTGTGCTTTCATATCACACCATACTGAGTTTAGCTCAAGCTCAGAGCGCTGTTTTCGAATTTACTGTTAGGTGCGCAACTAATGTTTTGTATGTATATATGTGGTTACAAGGTTTTCACACAAGAGCTGGTTATGCGTATATACTTTTATTCGTGAAAAAGACCAACGTAAGGGTTGTGCTAATCCGTGACATGCATTTTACCTACGATACAGCAATTATCGCTCACTTTCAATAGCAACTTTGGTATTTAGTTGTCTGTCTTTCGTCATCATGCAATGCCTTTGGTCTGGAAATCAGCATGAAAAAGACTAGAGTATTTAGCAAAAGGATTTTAAGTCTCTCACTATCATTGCTGTCTGCTTGAATCAATACATCGTTCCACATCTTTCAGATGACCTCTTGCTAGATACCGTGAAAAAATTGAAGTAACAAAGCATATGCCGTGTTTTCAAATTTTAACTTTTGTGTCTGTTACAATCATAAATTGACTGTGAACAGAAAATTATCGTATACAACGCGTGTTCATTAAATGGTGTTAAGCAGTGAAAATTAGAACCGTCACATAAGAAAGGAAGGGTAGCTAATTGCATTTTTTTAAAAGCATCAGTCGCATCTTAAAAATATTGTGAATGAAAAAAGCAACAAATTCAGAAGTGTTAAAAATCTCATATGCATGCCTTTCCATCACACGCACACACCCCACGACATGAGTGTGGGGTCATGTGATTGAAGTGGTTGGTCGTACAAACCTAACCCCTACCCTTATACAGGTGCAATTTGTTGAAGAAGCTGTTCTACAGAGTATTTTCACCCTACTATGAGTCACGTGTTTGAAATTGAATATTATTTTATTAAGAAACGTTTACTTTATGGTGACTTGAAATAATATGAAATCTCTTGAAATTTACCCGAGGATAATATTTGCTCACTTTAGAAGAATTATGTAAAGCGGCATCTCTCAGCTAGAAAAAGCAAATGCTGTTCTCGTTTGCTGAACGTACATCATGCGAGCAGCGTGCAAATTCCGCTGCTGGGCTGAGATTGACTATTGCCGTTATCGCCGCCGTGGAGATTGTTCCCTAAGAATGGAACTGTACAGTCATTTGAAACGCTGCAAAGAACAGAATGTTTTTGCATGATCAAAACCGTATGTATTTATTGACTGTCTGTCTGTCCGTATGTTTGTATGTATGTATGTACGTTTGTATTTATGAATGTATGTATGTATGTATGTATGTATGTATGTATGTATGTTTGTATGTATGTATGTATGTAGGTATGTATGTATGTAGGTATGCATGTATGTATGTATGTATGTATGTATGTATGTATGTATGTATGTATGTATGTATGTATGTATGTATGTATGTATGTATGTATGTATGTATGTATGTATGTATGTGATCATCAGCAAAGACAGCATTACACCAAAAGCATGTACCCAATGCTTAACTGCCACACAACCACGAAAAAGGGAAATCCTGAAAGATTGGGAAGTTTGAGACTTAATTATCTACAGATTCTGTAGAAGAGTAAGCAAAAACAAACTAGGAATAGGTGCCTACCCCTCGAATAGAACATGTATTCAAACAAATTTCGTGAACGAGTAGAGCGACATCAGCATGGCAGCTTTCCTGCTGCTTTCACTGTCATGCATCATAACAAACGTTTCTCGTCACTCCGCTTGACAACATACAAGGTTATGCAAACACTCCAAGAAGATGTTTAGTGCAAGACCGCCATTAAACACGGTTTCAGGACATGTCCTGAAGCGTAACTAGCCGTTGCGAAATCTGATCGCGGGGACACCAGCCAGGAAGATGCGCTGCGCCAACTTTGCAAAGGTTACTAGTAGGGGTTTTTAATTACCTATGCCATGTGACGGTTTGGCCACCCCAAGATTTACGCCAAACAGGATGTGTTGTAGCGAAATGAATCCGTTTTTAAAGTCGGTGGTCCGGCATCCGTAAAACGTGATCCAACCAGCGTAGCCTATTCAGGTTGATCTGCTTCTCTATATCAGCATTACTACCGAATAACTTATTTCGGAGAGAACCGGTGCGTATGCGATTGTAACAGCTAACTCCTAAAATGTTGCGAAAACATTGGTTGTCAAATTCTTTGAGACGTTAAATGTGTTCATTGCGTTTGTACCCATACATTATCACAGCCGGAACTGTCGCTTTATAAACTCTTCCCTTGAGTAACCGAGACAGTCCTTTCTGACGCCAGAGGTGATCTAGGTTGTGAAATGCTACGGTCGCTTTAGAAATGAAACAAATACCGAGATACGTGAAACGATCTACCATTTCAAGCAATTGATTGTCAATTAATAAAATGCTGTTCGATAAGTCGATGTCCTGTTGCAGAACACTGCAATTAGAGGGTGCAAAACACATTCCAAATACGGGCACAATACTAGCTAGCTTGTTCAGTATCGCCTGTGCATCGGTGTACGAGTCGATGAGCAGAACTACATCATCAGCATAGTCCAAGTCGAGAAGCTTGCCGCCTGGCATTATGCAAATTTCAGAAGCTTCTTCGTTGCATAATTCCAT